>JASDQU010882137.1:34537-45220 GCA_032191745.1 Picea mariana | reverse complement strand
CCATATTCTTATACTCGTTGTGCATCTTGTGCATGCTCTATGTCTCATGGTTCTGAATCCTCTGCATGTCAAGTGCTCTACCTGTTCATCATGGAAACTCTTCAACTTCTCTGGCGGTTTGCCCATGCGTTCAACATCACTGGATGTCATGATGAGATTCCTCAACCTCTCTGGCAGTCGAGATTATACCTTTTGCTTCAGTTACTTCAACGCTCATCTACTTGTCAGTCCCTCTAAGAATCATCTTCATTCATTGGAAGAAGCTTGGAGACCCTTCAATTCCTCTGGCGATCACATAGAGGTTTCTTCGAATCCTCTCGCAGAGACCATCAATGGTTTCTAGCAGTTAGACTGCGAGGAGCAACATTAGCCCTCCGATCGTGCCCAAAATCACCTACACCATTGGATTGACTTCATGTGATCTTGCGTTTATTTCGCCAATCCGCATTTCGGTATTTCAGGATCCTCGGGGTAAAGATTTGTTACACTCCATGTCCTGATCCCCAAAACTCTAAAACGGAGCTTGTCTATACTAGTTCCTTCCCCCACGGGACCACAGGCAGTGACCACCGGCTAGTTTGAAACTATATATCACAAATCCGCATTTTAGGATTTCGGCGTTTCTGTGGTGAAGTGTTCTTGACACCTCCAAGTTCCGTTATACGAAACTCTGAAATGGAGTCGGATCAAAGGTTCATACTCCTGAGTTTCTCTTTTCGGCGAATTCGGCATTTCGCGACTTCGGGTTTCACGATTTCGGGACTCTTGAGATGAAGAGTCTTCACTCTTGACTCCTCCAACTCCAGGTCTCCGAAATTTCGGTATGGAGTCTTTATCATTTCATGACTTCGGGTTTCACGATTTCGGCGTTTTTCCCTTTCGAGTCATCGTGACTCCAACATTATCAAATTCATGATCACAAAATCTCCGAAGTGATCAGATGGTTCACATAATCCACTAAGATGGACGGTTGATGGGATTTCGGCGTTTTTCCCTTCAAGTTTTTCGAGACACACAATGGTCCCTTTCGGCATTTCGGAGTTCGGGACATCGTGATGGTGGAGTTTTTGCTTGCTGTGTAAAACTCCAAAATAGAAAGTTCCGATGTGAGGTAAACCTACTGACGACCTGCTACCACGTGTCACTTTGATTCGTGACTTACATGTGCCCGAAATGTTGAATCAGCTTGACACTTGTCATTCCCTGATTGTGCCACGTGTCCTTAGCTGACGTGGTTTGTTGATGTGTCTGTTTCGGGATTTCGTATTTTGGCACTTCGGGACTCAAGATGATGAGAGTCTATGACTTCTCCATTTCCCAGTAACCGAAATCCCGGTATGATGTGCCTACTTCTGGAATTTCGACGTTTCGCTTTTCGACACTTCGGGACTCCTAATGACAAAGGATCCTTGTCGTTCCATCTCCCGGTAACCAAAATCCCGATATTCAACATTTCGAGTGATGCGCCTTTTCGGGTTTTCACATTTTGGCATTTCGAGACTCTTGATGTTGAGAGTCTCTGACTTCTCCATCTCCCGGTATTCGAAATCCCGGTAGTCGAAAACTCTGAAATGAAGTTTGACCAAAACTTTGATCTTGCTATTCAATCACCGTTGTGTTGTTGGTCTTCCTTGCCTGCTTGTTTTCCATCAAATGAACAAGCATACCTTCGTACTACGTCTGACTCTGTGCTAACTCCGCCTGATCTTACTTTGTTCCTATTTTGATGTCAATGCATACTCTCATATTGTCAATCCAGTTCTGCATCGTCTTGCCAAAAGACTTCTAGTGCCCGCCTGGCACATCCTTCCTGTACCCAAGTCATTATTGTTGTTGTACTTGCCATCAATGACAAGCATACACTGCCTGTAAAACATGCCAACATATAGGTTGCTATCCAATGGAAAATACATTATCAATCAAGATGTAGTCTTTGATGAGACAGAAATTCAAATGGTTGGAGAGATTGATAATCTACTTAGTCACTTGGAGAAAAAGGTCACTCAAGAAAAAACAATTTATCAAAGAAAACCAAATTGGATAGAAAAAGACTTATACCCCAACATGAATGCTCAAGAGTTAGATGAATCTTCTTCAGATGATGAAAAATCAATATAGGATAGATCAATTGTGATAACTTCACCACAGGGAAAACACAGTAGACCAAAATGGTTCATACAACTACTTAAAGATGTTCACCCAAATGAATAGAAAAAAACAAGAACTACAAGTTCTCCTACATCTCACTCAAATTTTTCCTTAGTAAATCATGATTCCATTGAAACTTTTATTGCACAATTTGTACTTGTCCAAGCCTAAAATAAGTAAATCAAATCGGTGTAACTATGGGATAACCCATCATTGTCACCTTAGGAGGAAATCACTGCGTTATAGGGATGGATGAGGTCCAGCCTAGGGGAGGCATTTCTAGTAACCTCAAGGGAATAGATAGCAAATGATGTAGCCAAGTTTGGAGAACCCTCTCACTGGTTACTTAATTCAAAGTTATATGTTTATAGAATTGAGGCAAAGGGAAGATATTTGGATACCTTCCTAGAACAAGAACAAATATAGCATGTATATAGCAATTTCCAAGTACCAATATAATAGTAAAACCTCAACAGACAATAAACGGCATAAATATACAATGGTTGAAGTAAAATTGCAGCTAGATGATGGTTTATAACAACAATTATTATTTTGTAACATCCACAAGAAATATAGATTAGAATTTCACGAGTAGACAGTGAAAAAACAACATTTATCCAATAGATCAATTAGCACTTATTCCAAACAATTTATAAGTATACTAACTATGAGTTAGAGTGAATTATGCAGAAAAAATAAAGCAAATTAGATGGATGTAGTAGTGTTTTTCAACAACAACAATAAATTTAGTAGTTTAGTCTATGCGAGGTTTATAAAATGTTAGTATAATCTTTAGACAATAGGGTTTGAGAGTTGCTTGATCAATTCCTTCACAAGAGAGCAAGTGAACTAGTGTCTTTTGGGATATGGAGTCAATTCCAACAACAATACAACTTGGAGAAATAAATGGTGAAATTAATGTCACAAGGATGATGAGATGAAGTTTGAGGTGTTAGTAGATTAGGGCCTCAAACTTCAAGACTCAAAAGATGGATTTTCTAGAGAGCAAGCTCTTTTGGGCTCTAGCGAAGTTATTCTTCTTCCTTATACTCTTGAAATATATAGCAACAAGTTTCCAGAACAAGACTCCTAAAGTGCTAGCACTTTAGGGATTTATAAGCCTACTCTAAACAAGATTCTCTCAAAAATTTAATAAATGGAATGATCTAGAGAGAGGAGGAAACACTATATGCTCCTCTCCAATGGTTTTAAGCAAGCAATTTCATAATATTCAATATGAACAAGTAAAATTTACCATAAACATTCAATGCATGAAATGAAAATTAAATATTTCACTTACTTCACCAAGAATAATCAAGAACAAACCCTAGTTGCATATTTTTCCACCAAGAATAAGCCAAGAGACATCCAAAAATAGCTCCCCCAAGCCTAGCACGTGAGTAAAAGTGTCAAAGTATGCCAAAGAGGGCGAAAATTTCATACCTAATCCTCTTGTGTGAGGAAGAGTTGTTATGATAAATGAAAATGGCAAGGCCTGTATTTATATGAGGCCTTGAAAACCATATTTTTCCACTTTTAAAGTCAACTTTAAAATATAAAGAGGGTCGACCTCATAGAATTTTCCCTATAAATTACATAAAATCAATTGTACACAAATAACCCTAAAAAGTGTGATGCCATTCCTTCTAGGGTGACGTTATTCTCCCAAAGTGAAATGTTGAGGTGGAGAAGTGTAATGCTAGGCCTCCAAAGGCCTTCGATCATGCCACATGTGCCAACCGTCATGTCAAACCCTCCGCCATCAAAGCCTCAAGCTCTAAGTGATGTCATGGGCTAGTAGGGTGATGTCCAAGCCCCCAAAGGCTAACGTCCAAGCTGAGAGAGGTGGAATCTCATCTCCTAGTCATGTGAGAGTGCCTCCAAAGGCAACGACCTCCTCCTTCAATGTGCAAATTATGATCACAAGTCTTCCCCAAACGTGGGGTTTCTACAACCATCCTTGGGCTCCAAATCCCTCATGAAGGTCCAAAGACAATCATATCCTCGTGAACACCTACCCACCGAGAAAGGCCCTACAAATACAAACAGATGTGCCCTCCAAGGGTTCATAATTCACAAGAATCATGCTAAGTAAGCCACATATAATAATGGAACCACCCAAACATGTGCATCAAACCCCACCTTTTCAAACTAAACAAATGTTAAAATACCTTATACAATTTGCCAAATTTAGGTGTGGGAGGGTGTCAAGGCATCTTATTGGGTCAATTAATCCCAAAGTCCAAGGTGTTTCTCATGGGAAACACATATAAGTCATGTGTAAGTATGGGGTGGAGTGAGGTAAGACTTTTGAGCATGGGTTTCATGATATACAAGGGCTCATATTGTCTCATTTATGGGTGCCTTTATAGAGGGTGTGATGCCCTTTATCCGTGATGCAACATTTTTCCAAGCCCATTTATTTTCCATTAATTAATCAGAGTGTTTCCAAGTTGAAGACAATAAGGGGTACTAAAAAGGAAAACACATAGCCCACATACGCTCTACCTTGGTTATCATTTTTTTCCAAGTTTAAGAAAATAAGGGGCACTAAAAGGAAATGCATAGCCCACATATGCTCTACCTTGGTTGGAATGATTGATTAATTAGTTATTTATTTTACGAGTCCCTCATTTTTTTCGAGAAGCGTTTCCTTGTTCCTGCGATCCTAGGGCGAGTATATGGAATGTTTACGATTGGATTTTATCTTTTTCCAGCTACATTCCGGACGCAAGTCGCCCTTCGGCGGGCGGTCGCTCCCACCAGGACCTTCTCTGATTCACCGGCCCGAAGAGTCAAAGCTCTTTAACTCCCTCAGGAGTTCGTTACCCACAGTCAGCTCCTGGGTGATCCTCCCATCGGAAAATCGGAGGATCGGGTCTCGCGATATCGCAAGGCTCGTAACACTGCTCTCGGTCACTCAACCGCCGAGTCCCGAACGCCGAATGGTCAACGGTCAAACCTCAGTGTATCTCCCCTCGCGATGCCGAGCCCTTGTATTTCGGAACTCTGAATACCGAGTGCCGATCCTACGCGAATACGCCACCTGTATTCCGCTATGCCTCCGGGGTCCTACGCTGCCACGTCAACCTCGGGGTTTCACGGATCGCGAGTCCACAATACAAAGTTTCCTTGTTGCTGGAAACCTCGAATGCTGAACCCTGACGCTCCGGATTCGTGCCACCCGTCCCTCCGCCAGTCGACGGCTCCAATCAAATCAGGGAATCACAATTTGCGATTTCGACGTGCATGTGATATTTACACTCGCCAACCCCGATGTGCCGATGTGCGATGGAAAATGGGTCCTCTCGTACACCTACGAGTTAACCCCCTCGCAACTCCTCCGCGATCTGACGGTCTGCGGAATTTCGTGACTCTTCTCACCAATTCAAGTCGTCGATTCTCTTCCTCTTGAGAATCCTCCGGCTTCACCGCCTTCGTCCAATGCGACTAAAGACAAAGGTGCTATCCCTCCTGAGCTTTGTTCCTCTGACTCCTTCAGAGAACTTTCACGTACTCTGCTCACTCTTCAACCTCCAACCACTCTCCAAGTGTTGAAATCCTTCTGGGTCCTGTGCATTCACGCTCGCAACGACCGACCTTCCCTTCTCAGACTTACTACTGAGACTTCAATTCGACCTACACTTCACCTGCACGGCTCGAATAACCCAACTCCACTCTGGACTAAGTGAGAACAAAAGTTCAACTGTTTAGCCTCCTCAACGCACTCTATGCGGAGGAATTCAACTGCCTCTATGCAGGAATCTCCCGGCTCAAACAGAGAAACAATTGAAACTCATTCCTTCAATCTCTCAGGTTCCTAACCTGATACGCTATCACATAAGCAGCATATAGGAGATAAGCATAGAAGGAAGCAAACATGCAAAGGCACAATATCAACAACACACAGAGATCAAACACGTCCATGGAATTGAATCAAAGCTCTTCCTATTAATTCAATATCTATACATGGTGTTCCTTCACAGACTCTCTACTCTGTTCTTCTTCTTACTCATGTATGAATGAATGGATGTAATATTACAATGATACAAGGGAGGGTGTCTATACTCCGTTTTCCCTCTCGAAAGCTAAAACTGTCTAATCTATACTTAATTAACTCATCTACTTGCATTAAATCTAGTAAATTCCTCAGCTACCTAAGGACGAGAGCTTATCTGCTTAAGGTCCGTTACTTGTACAAGTGCGCTTCATCACATCAACGTATTAATGTTTGGCGCCGCCATATTACAATGTTTCAAAATTTGGATGCTGGCGCTGTCCAGCTGTTTCTTTTTGCTCCTTGTGCTGGCTCGCTTGAAAGGTGAGCGATGCTCCTGCATCAATTCCCCTATGGGCCTTTAATCCCTTCTTCCCATGAAATGAGGTACAATCCCTTCTTGGGTCAGTGCACCTGAAGACCCAAAAGATGAGGGGATGATCTGGAAGAAGTATGGAAAGTGATAAGTATGATTGGGAATGTTGCAGCCACTCTTCAAGGAACCCCCAATAGCACCCCATTCCCAAGGGTGACAAACTTACTAGGACGTAATGACACCCATAAAGGTTAAATAAGGCAAAAGGTATAATTTTCGAGCAATGTTATGTAATCAAGAAAGGATTCTTTGCAACATATTCAAATGCTTCAATTATTAAAGTGACATTTAACATGAAACCAGACTTATTACCTCATGAAGTAAGACTTGATGTCTTCTAGAGTCAGGTTGATGTGATGGATGCTTCTCTATTTCTGGTGATGACTGATAGTGTAAGTAAAATAGGAGGGGGCTTGCGGAGCTCTACTAGTCAATCTGGCTCTTGGCACTCCATGCCTGCTACCTATGGGCCTCGAGACATGATCTCCTTAGTTACCCCTAGTCTGAGGGGTTAAAATCAAGCTCCTACTTGGGGACATGTGCTCACCGTAGAGTGCATGAGAAACTCAACATCTCTAGTATGATATGTTCCTACACACTCAAGAAAAATTGTCAGAGCATCTGGGGTGGTGCTATCACCCCTTATTCTTATGAAAATTATCGAAATCCAAAAGAAAATGTTGAAAAGAAAATTTTCCAATATTTTTATTCTAACATACCAATATGATCATGCAAACATATAAGTATGACATAGCAATGATGCAGGATGAAAGGATAAAACATGTAAATCATAAGCGTGCATGCAAATCAAGCTAAATTCAAACTACACTACCATGATATGCAGGATGCAAATGCCTACCCAACCTACCTACTCTAATCTATGTTAGTTCAAATGTTAGGTATAATCATATAACCAGTACAACCATGCTAGCATTGTATCACAACACCTACCCTTATGCTTCATCATAAACCAAAACAAGCATAAATCAAGCACAAAAGGAACACGAGTCAGAGCATGCATTGTGTCACAACTAATCATAAAGTATAACTCATGGAGGTGTGAGGGAGAGACAAAATTATTCCAATCCATGTTCTCATGAGAATGCTCAGTCCATCTCTGAATAGGGTTGTGACAAGGTAGAGACTCATTAGGCTAGCTTAAAGGGTTAGAAGGTTGACTAGCCCAGATATTATCACTCCCCAAGGCCTGAAAAGGGATGAACAAAAATCAGAAGGATGACTGAAAATTACTTAGGGGAAGGTTGAAAGATCAAGATATCAAACTTTTACTTAAATCATTCAACCTACTCTTTAATTCCAAGAAAAAATTTCACCTCATAAACATCTTGGGACAAGGAGCACATTTCTTAGTTGCATCCTCAATGAAATGGAAAGATAAAGAAGGGTGTTGGAAAGCCTCATCACAAGTATCATGCTCTGGGAAAATCATGTCCTTACCCTCATCAAGAGTGGAGCACAATCGTGGTTGAATATTTTCTCCATAGAATAAATCCAAGTGCTCAAAAGAATAAGCATCAAACCCCCTAGGGTATGAATACAAATCTTCATAATAATGTTGCATACAATCATCCTTATGTGGTTGGAACAAATCCATAATCCTGTTATCTTCTTGTTTCCAAATATCAGAATCATTAGCAATCACATACAGTTGTTGTAATAGCAACAATGGAAAATGACCTTCAATATCATAAATGGGGTCTTCACCATGACCAGTCACATCTTGTTTACGTCTCCAACATGTATAAACTCATCAATATTATCAATCACATCATCATATTTATTACAACATAAAGGGTCTAGTGCATCCAACAATTCCTCTATCTCTCCACCTTCAAAATTATAAAACATAGCATCATCAAAAACCTAAAAAGGAAAATGACTATCCACATTCTCTTATTCTTGTGTAGGAGGAATGGAATCTTGGATGACTTAATCAAATGGAGGAGTATACACCAACACTACATCCTCATGACTCGCCTCTCCAAGCTCTTGTTCTTCAATCAGATCTCTGTTGTCTTTAGTAGAATCATGGGATTATTATTGCTCCTCTTTGTAAGTTTCTTCCTCATCCATGTCACAGAGTATATCAGGGTATTCTTTAGTGCTCCACATATCAAGGAATATATCTTCAAATTTGGCCATTCTCTTGATGTTTTTGTCACTGAGACTATTAAACCATATTCTAGCATCATCATGAAAAGTGTCTCCAAAAAGTTTCATCACCAAATCTTCAACATCTTCATCCGCGGGAAAAAGATGAAAGAAGGCCCAGAAAATACTCATGTGTTCTTCGACAGTAGTCTCATCATTACCAAAAAAAATAGGTAGCCATGACTTTGTGTGCTCATGAAGCATTTGTCGAGGATACCCTGGGATCTTACTCATGTACAAGGGTCCGGAAATATTACCTGTATCCCATGGAAGAGCCATCGTTGGCTGTTATAGTGATGTCTAGAATGGGTTGTCACCAATGGAGTCACCAGATAACCCCTCAAGGATTATCAAAATAAGAAGGAATCACCCATACTGGAGTCCTCAGGAAAGATTATAAGAAAAGGGCTCTGGGAAAAACTCACCAAATATTTTTCATTGGGGAAAACTCACTTGATTGTCCCCAGCAATGGCACCAAAAATGTTATCACAAAATTTGTACTTGTCCAAGCCTAAGACAAGTAAATCAAATCAATGTAACTACAGAGTAACCCACCATTATCACCTTAGTAGAAAATCCCCATGTTTTAGGGATGAATAAGGTCCAGACCACGGGAGGAATCCCTGGTAACCTTGAGGGAATAAACAACAAATGATATATCCAATTTTGGAGAGCCCTCTCACTGGTTACCTAAGTCAAAGGTCTATGTTTATAGAATTGAGGCAAAGGGAAGAGATTTGTGTACCTGCCTAGAACAAGAACAAATATAGCATGTATATAGAATTTTCCAAGTACCAATATGATAGTAAAACCTCAACAGACAATAGACAACATAAATATACAATGGCTGGAGCAAAATTGCAGCTAGATGATGGCTTATAACAACAATTAATATTTTGTAGCAACCACAAGAAATATAGATCAGAATTTCATGGAAAGACAGTGAAAAATCAACATTTTTCCAATAGATCAATTAGCACTTATTACAATCAATTTCTAAGTATGTTATGTTGGGTATGTGTTATATTCTTTGCATGTATGTGTGTGGGCGCGTTAGATATGACAATTGCATCTGACGATCCCTCTAATAGTGGTCTGTGTGTCGTGTGCGTCGAGTGCTTTCCTAGGGGGTCCTGGGGGGGCTAGGTATGCCCCCCCCATGATTACGCGCAGCGTTCAGCAACAGGCAGAAGCCCAGGGCCGACAGGGTTCGAGGCAGTGCCCCGAAATTTTTATTTTGGGTGGTTTTTTCTATTTTAAGCGATTTTGTAAATTAATCCCGAATTAAGGGATTATAGTTTTGGTATCTACGGAATACCTTAAAACATTGTATATATAGTGTATGGTGAATGGTGAAATTCAATATAATGAATATAAGAAAGGTTTTACCTGTTGAGGGTTTCTGGTATAAATCTATGTGTACTATGTGAATGAGCCATTGATTAAATTATGTTTTGCTTAAGAATCTATATGCATTTCTTTACTTCACAGGATTAAAACTTACATGTGGTATCAGAGCTCGTTTTCGGCTTCAGAGGAATGCCTTTGTTGTTGAGGGTTTGGCTCAGTTTTGATAGATCAAGTTTATCTTGGGTCTGTGATAAACCTGGGTTTAGTGGGAGCTTTTGTAGTGGTGATTTGAGTGCAGAAAGAAGAATGGCAATTTCTTCTAGAATCGAGGTAGAGAAGTTCAACGGTAAAAACTTTGAGCTATGGAAGCTTAAGATGGAGGAACTTCTTGTAGACAAAGAACAATGGATCATTGTGGATCTTGGTACATAGCCAACTGGTACGCAGCCTACTGGCACACAGACGACTGGTACACAACCTACTAGTGCACAAACTACTAGTACACCACCTACTGATATGTCGAAGGAAGATTGAGAGAAGTTGGACAGGAGAGCAAGGAGTACTATTCGACTATGCCTGGCAGATTCGGTGTTGTTGAATGTCTCGGGAGAATCTATAGCCAAGGAACTATGGGATAAG
>JASDQU010882136.1:34537-54713 GCA_032191745.1 Picea mariana | reverse complement strand
GGGGCATATTAGATTAGTAATGCTATTTTATTTATGTCGGCTTTAGGCCATTAGTTGTAATTTAGATTAGTAATGCTATTTTAATTATGTCGGCTTTAGGCCATTATTTGTAATTATACCTCCTAGTCTCCTATATATACCAAGGAGACATTTTCATTTTGAATCATCTTGTACTGGAACATTTTAAGTGGGGTAAAAGGAGGTTGCCCCCTCGAAGAGGCTTATTATCTGAAATTATCTCAGTTTCAAGGCATTGAGTACTTTTCCTGAGGTTTTTCCATGCTATATTGATGTTTGGTTCTTAACAATGTATATGTTGTTTGATCTTTTGGTTGCAGTTGCAACCAATCTTCTTGATTTATTTTCTCTGATTTTACATTTTCAGGAGTCAAACGTAAGAGTGTATCCTTGATCACACATTTTACTAACACTAAGTAGATTATGATTCAAGTCTCCAACCAATAGAACATTCTTTTCTTTTACATTTTTTCTTCCAATCTCTACTAGACCTTCTCCAAGTATTTTGCAGATGAATCATCTCCAAATGCAACATTGCCACCCTTTCTCTTCAAGCTGATGAATTTGTCTTGATCCCCGGTCATGTGTGAAGAACATCCACTGTCTATGTACCATTCATCTTCTTCTTTACATTCTTCAGTAGTCAATGCTATTCAATAATATTCATTGTTTTGAATATCTTTCCTTCTTCATACTGTGGTTGGCATAGGGACATATTCATTCATATATCTGCAATCTCGTTCTTTGTGACCAAGATAATTACATTTTTAGCATGAAATATTTTTGTCCATCAATGGGGAAAATGAATTATAACTTATGTTGACAAATCCATGATTATTTCCATATCTCCTATTTACACCATTCATGTTTCTTGCGTGTGTGTTCCTTTCATTGATTCTGCAATTAATTGCCTTATGTCCAAAAATTTTGCAAGTATAACAATGACCAAGAAAGAAATTTTGATACCTTGGAGTAAGTGGGCTTCTTTGTGATGTAGTCCATCTGGGTTCATGATCTATTCTTATGTAGTTTCCTTCATACTGATTGAAGCTTCTTTGATTCTTGAAGGTAGGAGGTCTTCTTGGATATTCATATCTTTTGTAATCATTCCTTCTTTCTGGTATCCCGGTCCACTTCTCATCAATTGTCTGTGTAGCTCTTTCTTCAACCTTGTTGTTGGTATTTACATCTTATTTGTATGAAGTTTCACCCATGCATCCAATATGTGTTAAGTCTTTTGGCACTTGAGAGCTTCTTAAGCTCTTCCTCAATGAGACAACCTCTTGTTCAAGTTTCTCACAATCTTCTTCTTTCTTCATCATTTGAACATTCCTTATTTATCCTATTTTTCTTTCTTCTTCGAGTAGAGTTTTTAAGGAAATGGTTTCTTCTCTTAGTTTCTGATGTAGGAGCATCGTACAAAGCCAAAGAGTGCACCTAGCCAAGGGAATAGCTGGACGTACAGATGAAAAAAGGGGCACATTTTTATGAAAATGTTTTGAATTTTGAAATCTGAAGCATTAATGCAATAGCTAGGAGAGGTGTACTTACATTTATGTCTTGGAGATATGAACAGATCTGGAGAAATTACTCTCATCTGTCGGATGTAATAGGCATTTAAGTCTGATTAATGTAAAGTAGGTAGATATGAATGTTAGATTAGATAGTTTTAGAAGCATAGGAGGGAAAACGGATATAGACACCCTCACTCTTGTATCATGAGGGAGATAACATTATTATCATTTAGAATTCATAAGCTGGAGAGCTGTAGCAGAGAGCTGTAGAGAAGAACCCATGTACATGAGCACTTGATTTAATATATAAATCTTTGACTCAGTTTTCATGGTGTTATGATGCTTATTGTTTACATTAGTTAAATGGTATGGTTACAGTTGTTTTGTTTCTCTGTTATGCATTTATATCAATGTTGTATTGTGAGTATGATTTYGTGTTGAATGTATGAAGTCTGAGAGAGGAGAAGAATGAGTTTCAATTATTTCTCTTCCTGAGAATTCCTTCAAGGAGTGCAGTGAACGTCCGCAAGGTGTGTGTTGATGAGGGTCTGAGTTTTATCTCAGAAAGCTCAGGAGAGATAYCGTTGTTCTCATACCAGATGAAGTGCAGGAGAAGCACAGAGCCATGTAAGGTGTGCGCAAGGTGGTGGAAGTCTTAGAACTTATCAACCAAGGGGAAAGTTGAAGGACTAGTATTGCAAAGAATGCAAAGGGTCGAAGACTCAAATAACCGGAGGTTATTTGAAAGTTTTCCACAAGGAGTGCGAGCAGGAACCCTTTTGGAAGGCTTGAGTTTGCAAGTGAGAGCTCAGGAGGGATAGAACCTTTGAAGTGTTCAAAGGGAGGCGAAGATCGAAACCGTCGAATAGAAATTAAGTTCAGGAGGGAGAACACTCAGTCATTGGGTAGAAGTTACTAGGAAGTGAATCGGGCAGTCAGAATTCTCCATGGAGAATTCATGAAGTTGCAAGGACCATAGGATCCAGTGGAGCTAAAAGGTGGTTAGGAGTTGGACAAACTCACCACCCTAATATCAAGAATCAACGTGAACCATTGATCGTGGTCAATAAGAGTCATTGATCTCGTTTCAACCCACATTGATTGGATCATTTCACAAATTTGGGGTTCGTGATTTTATGGAGGGCAGACCAAATTCTTGGTTTCGTGAAGTCCTAAGTTGTGAGGAGTAGGGAAGGAGATCTATACCATTGGATCCAAGTCACGGGAGAATCGATAGATTAGAACCTTCGTGGTAATCGCGTATCGGGGCTTCATGGGTTGAAAGATTTTTTTTTCGACTACAGAAGTCGTGAAGTGCCAAGTGTCGAGGTTTCATGTGAACACGTGGCACATCCATTAGGTGGGGACCACATGGTTGACAGGCGGCGTAACAACAAGCGCCCAGAGAAAGGTGGAAGTGGGTGACAGGTGGAGGACACATGTCGCCTAGGAAGGAGTCAACCCATTGTTGACTTATCGCATCTTGGGGATTCGCAAAGGAGGAGCACAAGGTTTCAACACTCCAACTCATGAATTTGTGAGTTGTGAGGGGTGTTAGAGTTAGGCCCTAGCTAGTGGTCACTTGTAGAGGCACTAGCGAGGAAGGATCCATATCCGTATCACATCTCAGGTATCGGAGGTCTGGAGTTGAGGGTCTTCAACTCACAAAATTTCAAGATTGCAAGTCACGAAAAGCACTTGCACTAAGGCCCATATTGTGTTCACATGGAGATGTAAGGCTCGCACCTAGTGTTAATTTGCACAGGGCGGGTTTTCACAAAGGACCTGTGGATCAGATTCGCGAGGTTCCAATAGGGATCCAAGGGAGCCGCTTCGGCTCGAGGAGAATATAGAATGATCCTATGCGGATATTAGACAAAGAGTCAGGGGTTTGCGTCAGATTGGTATCAAAGCCCATAAAAAATTCTTTTCTTTCTGTAGCAGAGAGAAAAGAGGAAAATTTACAGCCATGCTGCCAAGAAGAAGAGATAGGCCAATGCTTGATCCAACAGTGGAAATCGAAATGCGTGAATTACATGCCAAATTTGATGCTATGGAGACAATACAGAGGCTCACAGTCGATGCTAGAGATATTAGCGAGGCTGCATATGAACGCCTATTCAGGGATGTTGCAAGGATAGGTGCCAGAGCAAAAATGGACATTCCAGTGTATGAGGGAAACTTGGATGTTGAAGAACTTCTAGACTAGATTAGAGATCTACACAAATACTTCGACTATGAGGATGTCGAGGAAGATAAGAAAGTCAAACATGCCATTACTAGACTTAAAGGGCATGCAACACTATGGTGGGATGAACTGCAGGCTGACACACGCTGCAAGGGAAAGAAGAAAATCAAAAGCTGGGATAGAATGGTTGTAAAGATGAAAGACAAATTCATACCCAGGGATTATCAAATCACTTTGCTTCAGAAGATGTAGAATTTGAGATAGAAGCTGATGTCAATGAAGGAATACACTGAAGAATTCTACAGGATAAACATCAGAGCAGGTCATCAGGAAAGCGATGATGAAAAAGTTTCCAAGTACATGAATGTTTTGCGATATGACATTCAAGATGAGATGGGCATGATGACCATTCAAACTATGGAAGATACTTATCAGATGGCTCTGAAAGCTAAAGAGAAGTTGAGCCAGAAGAAAGGTCAAAGAGGCCGAGGTAGAAGTCAAGCCAGAGGAAAAACAATTGCCCAAGACAAAACTCAAAAACCTAAAGAAGAGGGGAAGAAACCTCAAACTCAACTTGAAAGAGGAGGAAGCTCACAAGGAAGGAAGTATGCTGATAGAAATACTTTTCCTCCAGCCAGAGGAAGAGGAAGAGGCAGAGGAGGTGAAGTGAAATGCTTTGTCTATGGAAAAATAGGACATAAATCCTATGAGTGTCTAGATAAGAAGAAAGATGGTGGTGAAACTCACCTTGTTGAAGCTCAAGGATGGAATGTTGAGGGCGGAAGATATTTGATGATGAGGAAAGTTCTCTTGAAGCCGGAGAAGGAGCCAGAGAACCCAGCCCAAAGAAACAGTTTGTTTAGGACTGCTTGCAAAACTAAGGATAGAGTATGCAAGGTCATAGTGGACAGTGTTAGCACAAAAAATATTGTATCTACAGAGATGGTAGAAAAGCTGGAACTGGAGACTGTTGTACATCCAAGCCCATACAGGGTTTCGTGGCTACAAAAAGGACATCAGGTAAATGTCACTAAACAATGTTTAGTTGAATTTAAAATAGGAGGATATAAAGATGAAATATTATGTGATGTCATTCCCATGGATGTTTGTCATCTATTGCTGGGTAGACCATGGCAATATGACAAAAATGTGGTTCATGATGGGAGAAAGAACACATACACCCTAGAGAAAAATGGTAGAACTCACATGTTGCTGCCAATTAAGGATAAAGAGGTGAAAACAGAAATGAGCAACATTATACTTCTCATGAGTGGGAAGGAACTTATTGATGAGGTTAATAAGAAGGAAGACACACAATTTATTGTTGTTAGGAAGCCCAAAATTGTTTTGACCAGTATGAGAATAGATGATCTACCAGAAGAAATTCAGGAATTGCTAGAAGAATTTGTTGATATAGTAGTGGATAAACTACCTTGTTCGTTGCCACCTATCAGGAGTCTAAGTCATCATATTGATCTGATACCTGGAGTCAGTTTACCGAACAAAGTAGCGTACAAATTGATGCCACAGGAAAATGAAGAAGTTAAGAGACAGGTCTAGGACTTAATGGACAAAGGATTGATTCGAGAAAACTTGACTCCATGCGCTGTTCCAACAGTGCTCAACCCAAAGAAAGATGGAGGCTAAAGAATGCGTACAGACTCAAGAACAATCAATAAGAATACCATCAGATACAGATTTCCATTGCCAAGGATGGATGACTTGATGGATTGCTTGAGTGGAGTAAAGTTTTTTTCAAAGATTGATTTGAAAAGTGGATATCATCAAATTCGAATGAGAGAAGGTGATGAATGGAAGACAACATTCAAGAAAAATGAAGGGTTGTATGAATGGATTCTCATGCCATTTGGCTTAATGAATGCACCCAGTACTTTCATGAGGTTGATGAATGAAGTCCTGAAGGATTTCATTGGGAAATTCATCATTGTATATCTTGATGATATATTAATTTTCAGCAAAACAGAAGCAGAACACTTAAAGCATTTAGCTGCAGTAATGAGGAGATTACATCAAGAGAAATTGTTGATTAATATGAAGAAATCATCATTTATAAGGACATAACTCATTTATTTGGGTTTTTTTATCTCTACAAATGAATTAAAAATGGATCCGAAAAAGGTAAAGGTGATTAAGAATTGGCCATCGCCGAAGAGCGTGTTTGAAGTTCGAAGATTCAATGGTTTGGCTATCTTCTATAAGAAATTCATCCAAAACTTCAGTGGAATTAGCGCACCAATGATGGATACGGTGAAGAAAAGACATAAATTTTTTCATTGGACGGAGGAAGCAGAGAAGAGCTTCAAGCTGCTGAAGAAGAAGATCACTGAGCAACCAATTCTGGGTTTGCTAGATTTCAGCAAGACATTCCAGGTCAGGTGTGACACGAGTGGATTTTCAATTGGAGTAGTCTTGAGCCAAGACAACAGGCCAATTGCATATTTCAGTGAAAAATTGAATGAAGTGAAGATTAAGTACTCCGCATATGACAAAGAATTCTACGCAGTCATACAAGTGCTGAAGAAATGGAGACACTATTTGGTTCCCAAAGAGTTTGTTTTGTACAACGATAATCATGCTTTACAATTCGTGACTCGACAGGAGAAGTTGAACCAAAAGCATGATAAATGGGTTGAATTCATGGAAAATTTTACTTTTGTGATTAAGCATATTTCTGGAACTGCTAACAAAGTTGTCGATGCTTTGAGCAGGAAATGTTTGCTTATGCAGGAATTCAGAGTCAAGACTTTAGGTTTTGATAACATTAAAGAAATGTATAGGGATGATCCAGACTTCAAGGAGGCATATGAGGCATTTGAGAATCCAATTCTCAGGGACAAGAGCCAATGGACTGGATACATGATCTAGGATGGATTATTGTTCAGGGGAAATCAGCTATGTATTCCAAAATACTCCATGAGGGAGAATTTTATGAAGGAAAAACACAGTGGAGGATTGGCCAGACATTTCGGTCATGGCAAGACATTCTCAAAGTTGAATGGCTCATATTTTTGGCCATGGAATGGGGACAAATGTCAAGAAATTTTTGGATAGGTACAAAATTTTCCAGCACATGAAGGGAAAAAGGCAGAATGCAGGGTTATACCGACCATTACCCATACTCGAAAGATCATGGGACGCAGTGAGCATGGATTTTGTATTGGGACTGCCAAGGACACAGAGAGGATATGATTAAATCTTTGTGGTGGTCGATAGAATTTCAAAAATGGAACATTTCATACCATGCCAGAAAACCAGCGACACAACTCATATCACGAACCTGTTTTTCAAGGAAGTCATCAGACTTCATGATTTACCAAAGAGTATCATTTCTGATCAAGATACCAAGTTCATGGGACATTTCTGGAGGACCTTATGGAAGAAGCTGGGGACAAATTTGTCTTTTATCTTAGTGTATCATCCTCAGATGGATGGGCAGACAGAGGTCATGAATAGGAGCTTAGGAGATTTGCTAAGGAGATTATTGATTGAACATCACAGTCAGTGGGATCACATTCTTCCATAGGCGGAATTTTCTTACAATGATTCACTCAATAGAATCACAGGGTAGAGTCCATTCCAGATTGCATATGGAATGTAGCCAAGGGGATTTTCTAAATTGAAAGATTTGAAACAAAATAAATTCAGGAGTGCTAATGCAGAGGACTTTGCAGAAGGAATGAAGGAGCTTCACAGCCGAATTAAGGAGCGATTACAGAGTTCGAGTCAAGAATACAAGTAGAGAGCAGATCAACACAGGCGAGAACTTCAGTTTGAAGTTGGTGATCTGATTCTTGCACATTTGAGGAAGGAGAGGTTCCCAAGGGGAACGTATAGCAAGCTCAAGATGAAAAAGATTGAACCGTGCAAGGTCATAAGGAAATTTGGGGCAAACGCATATGAGATTGAATTACCTGATGGGGTTGGAATCTCATTGATATTCAATGTTGCAGATTTGTACCCTTACAGAGCTGCAGAAGTAGGAGCAGAGGATGAGCAAGAAGAAAAATTTCAATGGAAAAAACAAATGCCTGTCACTGAAAAGCCACAGATGGAAAACATAATTGACAAGAGGATTAGAAGAAAGACCAGGAGAAAGGAGTATTTTGAATACTTGGTCAAGTGGAAAGGACATCTAGTTGAAGATGCTAGTTGGGAGGATGAAGGAGCAATTAAAAAACATGGAAAGACTGTGCAAGAGCTCATGAACAAGAGTTCATGAAAATTTTCAAGTGAGGGAGTATGATGCAGGAGCATCGTACAAAGCCAAAGTGTGCACCTAGCCAAAGGAACAACTAGATGTATAGATGAAAAAAGGGGCACATTTTTATGAAAACGTTTTGAATTTTGAAATCTGAAGCATTAATGTAATAGCTAGGAGAGGCGTACTTACATTTATGTCTTGGAGATATGAATAGATCTGGAGAAATTACTCTCATCTGTTGGATGTAATAGCCATTTAAGTCTGATTAATGTAAAGTAGGTATATATGAATGTTAGATTAGACAGTTTTAGAAGCGTAGGAGGGAAAACGGATATAGACACCCTCACCCTTGTATCATGAGGGAGAGAACATTATTATCATTTAGAATTCATAAGATGGAGAGCTGTAAAGAAGAACCCATGTGCATGAGCACTTGAGTTAATATATAAATCTTTGACTCAATTTTCATGGTGTTAGGATGCTTACTATTTACATTAGTTAAATGGTATGGTTACAGTTGTTTTGTTTCTCTGTTATGCATTTATCTTAATGTTGTATTGTGAGTATGATTTCATGTTGAATGTATGAATTCCGAGAGAGGAGAAGAATGAGTTTCAATTGTTTCTCTTCCTTATAATTCCTGCAAGGAGTGCAATGAATGTTTGCAAGGTGTGCGTTGACGAGGGTCTGAGTTTTATCTCAGAAGGCTCAGGAGAGATACTGTTGTTCTCATACCAGCTGAAGTGCAGGAGAAGCATAGAGCTGTGCAAGGTGTGTGCAAGCTGGTGGAAGTCTTAGAACTTATCAACCAAGGGGAAAGTTGAAGGACTACTATTGCAAAGAGTGCATAGGGTCGAAGACTCAAATAACCAGAGGTTATTTGAAAGTTTTCCACAAGGAGTGCGAGCAGGAACCCTTTTGGAAGGCTTGAGTTTGCAAGTGAGAGATCAGAAGGGATAGCACCTTTGAAGTATTCAAAGGGAGGTGGAGATTGAAACTGTTGCATAGAAATTAAGTTCAAGAGGGAGAACACTCAGTCATTGGGCAGAAGTTACTGGGAAGTGAATCAGGCGGTCATAATTCTCCGTGGAGAATTCATGAAGTTGAGAGGACCATAGGATCCAGTGGAGCTGAAAGGTGGTTAGTAGTTGGACGAACTCACAACCCTAATATCAAGAATCAACGTGAACCGTTGATCATGGTCAATAAGAGTCGTTGATCTTGTTTCAACCCACGTCAAATGGATCATTTTACAAATTTGGGGTTTGTGATTTTACGGAGGGAAGACCAAATTATTGGTTTCACAACGTCTCGAGTTGTGAGGAGCAGGGAAGGATATCCAAACCGTTGGATCCAAGTCACGGGAGAACCGTTGGATCAGAACCTTCGCGGGTATCGCGTATCGGGGGTTGAAAGAATTTATTTTTGACTGCAGAAGTTGTGAAGTGCTGAGTGTCAAGGGTTCGTGCAAACACGTGGAACATCCATTAGGTGGGGACTGTGTGGTTGACAGGTGGCATAACAACAAGCGCCCAAAGAAAGGTGGAAGTGGGTGACAGGTGGAGGACACACGTCGCCTGGGAAGGAGTCAACCCATTGTTGACTTATCACATCTCAGGGATTCGTAAAGGAGAAGCATGAGGGCTCAACACTCCAACTCGTGAAGTTTTGAGTTGCAAGGGGTGCTAGAGTTAGGCCCTAGCTAGTGGTCACTTGTAGAGGCGCTAGTGAGGAAGGAGCCATACCCGTATCGCATCTCGGGTATCGGAGGTTTGGAGTCGAGGGTCTTCAACTCATAAACTTGCGATATCATGAGTCATGAAAGGAGCTTTCACTAAGGCCCAGATTGTGGTCGCATGGAAACGTAAGGCTCATGCCTGGTGTTAAGTTGCACAGGGTAGGTTTTCACGAAGGACCTATGGATCGGATTCGTGAGGTTCCAATAGGGCTCTGAGGGAGCCTCTTTGGCTTGAGGAGAATATAGAATGATCGTGTGTGGATATCAGACATAGATTCGGGGGTCTGCATTAGTTTCTCAAAGTCTTCTAATTTTTTCATCAATATTACAACTATCTTTTCACAACTACCCAATTCACTTCTTAGTTTTCTTTGCGTGTCTTTGAGCTTGCTATTTTCAATCTCAACATGCTTCAATTTTTCAAGATTCTCATCTTCTTGTTGAATAATTTTTTCTTCATGATTTTCTTCTTCTTCATTGGAATTTTCTTCTTTAGTGTCATTTCTCTCAATCCTTGGATGAGGACATTCAAATTCAACATGACCTACTCCTTCACAATTAAAGCAAAAGAACTGGCCTCTATTTTCTTCTTTGAAATCTGAGATGTTGTAATTTGCTTCGACTTCTTCTTCTTCTTCTTCTTCTGTGTCTTCCCTTACATAAAGGTCTTGTAGCTTGTCTCAAATCTATTTTGATGATGCACATGATCCCACCTTGGATTTCACTGAATCTGTCAATCCATCCAGGATGGTATCTATTGCCAATTTGTTGTTCCTTTTTTCTTCCTTCTGAGCTACAGTCTTTGGTTTCTTCAAAGCATTGTATCTTGAAGCAACTAAGAACCAAACATCCACCCCAAGAGATTTCAAGTAAGTTTCCATTCTATTACTCCAGTATTCAAAATTGATTCCATCAAATGGTGGAATCCCATTTGGAATTTTGTCTTCCATTTCTTCTTAGGATCTTCCTTCCAATGGTTAAACTGTACTGAAGGTAACCCGCTCTGATACCAATTGTTGATACTGAGAGGAGGGTGAATTGGTATCAAGTACAATTAAAAACCTTTTTCAAATTATAATTAAACCATTCAACTATATCCAATGATAAATGAACAATAGTATAAGAGTTACACCAATACACCACAATACACCATGCACAATATATGAGAAATAATCAATAGTTATTGTTTAAGGGAAGTAATGACTTCCAAAGGTAGCTACAGCTTCCAAATGTAAGAGGAAGATAAAATTCCAAGAGGAAGATACAATCCTCCAATATCAAGAGAGAGTTTAACTCTCCATTCTTTCCCCTTCCTTCCACCCAAGAATATATGAGAGATAATAAAACTTTACATTAAATCATCACCATCAACCAATCATCACATAGAACCTGATAATGCTTCTTGATACTTCTTCAATTTATGCAATTCTTCAATTCTTGGAGTACTCTAATCCTATAGATAATATTACACAATGTATTCTCTGAAACTCCTCCAATTTTGACTCCTTGAATCCTCCCCAAAAAGAGGTTATAGAAAGAATGGTAGACTTTATTCAATTCTGGTCTATTCAGGAGAGTGAACTTGCACAGAATCCCCCACGCTCAATAATTAACATCCAATTCTGAAACTCACACACAAGAGACTATAGTCTGTACTATTTCTAATGAAATTTGTCCAACTTCATTTGGATTCTGGATGAAGAATTTATGACTGTTTTACCCAGAACACCTGTTTATTGACTAGCTTTAGGACTGGTCACAAACCCTATCTTCCACAGAGTGTATCTCCATAATTATAGAGAATCAAGAGATGAAATTTTTACCAGAGGTACCTTGATATGTCTTTTCAATACCATAGTGATTTCACCATTTGAATCATTCTATAAAAAAAGTTATAGCAAAAATGGTAAGATGACCTGAAAATAGCATACCTTAGAACACATCGCCAAAAGACTTCATCCTCCCTTGAAATCCGGCCTTCTTTTCTTCTTATTACCTCTGAAATTTGACTTGTATCAAATGAATATATAATGATGTTTATTTATACCATTTATGTCACTTCCTTTTAACATTAGGGCCGACCTGACACTTTTTTATTTTGTAATTCTTTTCTTTAATTATCTTCAGGGCCTACATGTACTTCCTTCTTCAATTCACTTTCTCATCTTCAAAAATTCATTTCTCCTCAACCATGAGGATCCACGTGACGTGCCACATACCACCAGAAACAAAATTATGTATACTATCCATCCATGGGTGTTGTATCTACATGTGCATTTTCCTTCATGTCCAAATACCTTCATCAATCTTGCGGTCCAAAACCCATGACTAGGGTTGACATCAATGACAACAACCAATCTTCCAACAGGGTACATGTGAGAATGTCACCGATTTTCACATTTAGGATAGACTGTTATGCCATATGGGCCATCTCTATGTTCCTCCAAGCGAGCATGCAAAGCTAATTTGGGAGGCTCACTATAGTCGGATGGAAGGAAATTTTGGCATGGAGAAAACTATGGTCGTTCTACATAAACATTTTTATTGGAAAAAACTTTGACATGATGTCATCGAGTATATCAGATATTGCACTGCATTTGCCATTTCCAAGCCATCCATCAAGAAGCAAGGCTTATACACCCCTTGTACTACTCCTGAGAGGCCTTGGGAGTCCATCTCGATGGATTACATGTCTAGCCTTCCGTCCACCAAGTAAGGCAATTATTGTGTATTTTTTGTAGTTGATCAGTGTTCGAAGATGGCCATCCTCACAGCCTACAAGAATAGCATCAAAATAGAAGATATTACTAATATCTTCTTCGAACGAGTGTGGGTCCATTTTGGGATACCACAGACCATCATCTCTGATTGGGACAAGAAGTTGCTCAACACATTTTGGTCGAGGCTCTAGTCACTGTTGGATACCAAGCTCACTAATTCCACTACTTTCCACCCCTAAAATGATGACCAACAGAGGTTGTCAATCAGATGATTGTGCAAATCCTGCGCATGTAAAATTATAAGGATCCACATACATGGGATGAGAGTCTTCTCTATGTTCAACATAACTACAACATGGCTCTCAATAACTCCACTGGCCATATCCCATTTTAGGTGGGGTTGGGATTCCAACCCTTGGGTCCCATTGATGTTGAAATACGTCTTAAAATCTTCCCATGTTCAATCTGAGGCCGACAAAGTGACCAAATTCAATGAGTGGATTCATCACATCCACCAACAAGTCCATGATATTTTGAAGAAAGCCAATGATAATTACAAGCAATTCCATGATCAACATAGGGTACTGCACCAATTTCAGGTGGGAGACAAGGTCTGGTTAGATTTGCAGAAATAGTTCCTTATAGGGCCCCATCGCAAGCTATACCCACTTTGCTATGGGCCTTACACTATCACCAAGGCTATCGGTAACAATGCTTTTGAGCTCAACAATCCACCCTTCCTTGGCTTGCACCCAGTGTTCAATGTGGACCTCCTTCAATCATATTTTCCACCATTATTGGACACCTTAGAGATCACAGAACAACTAACACCAATAGAGCTCAACCTTGATTGCATGGAACATGCATCCACTAATCATATAGTGGACACATAGGTCAAGGGCACTCGCCAACAGAAGATCCGGTTTTATCGGGTTGTCAAGGCAGGGCAACTCCACCAAGGCAAGTGGCTCACCTGGGGCCAAATTAAGTAGAAGTTTCCTCACCTGATGGGGGAAATCAACACAATGGAGACCATTTCTTCCTAAGGGGAGAGGACTGATCTAGGTGGATATTGGTGGCCACCCACCTATTCCAACTGGCTCCTCTTGACAATTTTTAGTTCAGCATGTTCTTCTATACTTCTTTGTAATTGTGGGTTATACACTTCTGGGGCTGTATGAATCCTTACACATCTTTCGGGTGGAGACTGGTGGCCGCCCACGTAATCCAACTGACTTATTTTGGAAGTTTTCATGTCAGCACATTTTTTGTACTTTCAAAGTTGTTTTGGGGCCCTAAACAATGTTTTTTTGTCTTTCCATAGTCAAACTATAGATAGAGTCAAATTTTGATGGAATAATGTATATTTCTCGAGAATACCTTTCCAACAGGTTATCACACGCCTAAAACAAAGGTCGTATGCAAAAGTTACAACCTCAAGAAGTTAAGGTACCAACTTACCCATCGTGGCCCACAAAAATTTTGGCATTTCATATCCTAGGGTTAGGTTTTTGGATGTCTAGGGTTTTGACATTCATGAGTAATGTTAAAAGGGCCTTTGGAGCCTCATTGTAATAATTTTGCTCATACAGATGCGCGTAGTAACCACATCTCTTCTTAGAGATAACTACCACCATTTGAGCAAGTTGTTTTCAGTTTTGCAATTTTACAGTTTCAACTTATTTCATTTATTCAATAGAAGTTATTGTTCACTGGATATATGTTGTTGTTCTTCATATCTCTGTGTTATTGTATTCATTTTGTTATTCATTTTGTTTCTCTCATAAATATGGATCACTAGTAGTCATCATGTCACATCTAAGGGAGCGTGAATTTATAGAGCCTTCCAACAACTCTAGGTTTTGGAAGATAAACAATGGGAAATACCTCCATCCCTCCTAATAGAACTAGGGTCAACACCCTATATCAAACCATACTGTGCAACTAATATTCTTAGAGTCACATCATGAAACAACCATTATGGGAAAGTTATGCATCCTTTCAAAACCACACTTACCACAAATCATAACAATATTTTGAATCACAAATTAATTAATAAGTACAACTTATATAATACACTATCTTCTTGATGTATTCAACATCCAAGTTACCTCAATACTACAATCATTTTCTTATCACATATATCATAAACTTGTCGGTTAGTTCACCAATAACTCATATCCATGCATATACATCACAATGTCATATAAGAATCCATATTTGTATTGACGTTCAATTAAGAAAAGTATGTTTATTTTTATCATTCCTTGCATGTGTTATACATTCACAACATAACTTGAATTAGTACCCATGTACCAAGATTCCACATTTAAATTTGCATGTTTCAACAATTGTCATAGCTATCATCATTATGAACATATAATAATAAAATAACATTATGTCGCACATAAATAGGTCCATATATACACATCACAAATGTCTATATCAGTCTAACTAAGCCCAAATAGTTACTAAGCAATGAATTACTAAAATGATCAAAAATCAAAGTTCTAACCATCTAAGGTCAAAATATGGGGTGTTACATACACCCACTCTTCATGAAACTTCGTTATGAAGTTATGGTCCTTAATATAAGGAAACATTCATGACACAACTTCTATGTGTCTTCTACGATAACAAGCCCTAAGGAAATTGCCAAAATTTTAAGTCAAAATCCAAAAAATAGAAAATGAGTGTATTTAATTATTGAGGATTTAAAATCAATTTTTAATAAGTGGAGGAGGAAAATAAATAAACAAACAAATAAATAAAATATATATATATATATATATATGAAATTTTATTATTTATAAGTCGAAGGGGGAAGTTATCAAAAAGGAAAAAAGGCAAAAGAAAGGTGAAGGAAATTATATATTGGGGGGGGGCGGGGGTGGTTTTAAAGTACACAAAGTACCTTGACAACATAAGTTAATTAAAATTTAATTTTAAGACTAATTTACAGTTATAAAGAGTTGAGTTCAAAAGTTATGAGGAAAACTAAAGGTAATCATGGTATTAAATATATTATTATCATAAATTATCCACGAAAGAAAAATGAATTCTAGTAAGGAAAAATGAATATTTACTTATAAAGGTTTTGATATTCCATGTTACAAATTAATTACACTAAAAGGGAGTATTCAAGGAAAATATATTAACTTCGTTATTAGTGTGGACCATAAGGAAAATTACATTAATATGGATTTGGAAAATCAATTATTAATTCAAGAGAAAAATATAATTGAAGAGGAAGATATTTTTCGCAAAACAAAATATGAAATTAAGGACTTGCTAGTGACAATTGATGATTATGAAGATATATCCCAATTCAAAGTCGAAACTATGTATAAAAAAGAGGTTGACATAATTCTTGTGTTACCCTGGTTGGGAAAACTAGGCTCCTTCATTTTAAACACAAAGAAAATATTTTTGATTTTTTCCTATAAAAAGAAAATGACTAGATTCCAAGACATTACAATGAGGTCAAAATTGATAATACTTTCATCAAAATACTTTAAAGATATCTTGAAGGTGATCCTTTAAGAAAATAAAAAATCAACATCAAGGATGAAAAAAGCTTTTGGCGAAGCTATTATGGATAAAAATGAAGAAATTTATCACTTAAAAGATCACAGTCAGAAATTACTTGCACACATCAAGAAGTCCAAGGTTACGAAGCAAAATAATCAAATATTAGAACAAGAAAAAGAAGATATAGAGAAAGAATTCAAGAAGTGCCTATCAAAACAGCTAGAAGAAAATGTGTTCTTAAAGAACCTTATTCATAGTTTATTAGAACAAATCATAAGTTTAAAAGATGAGAATAAAGACACGAAGAATAAAGTCAACAATACAAGTAATGAAGAATTTTCATGTATAAAGAATCATAACCAAAACCTACTTACATAAATAAAAAATCTTAAGAGTGATAATAAGTCATTGGAAGATAAGTTAGAACAACTTATCAAGGAGGAAGCATCGAAGTCTTCAAGTGAAAAAATACAAGTTAAGGAGAAAGGAACAAATACCGATCCAATTACTATCAAAACTCATAAAGATGTCAGTCCGATTAAATAAAGGATATACTTGGATGTTGGAGTACAAACGATGGAAATTCCAAGTGTAAATCTAGCAAGAAAGCAATATCAACTCTTAAAGAAGAAAAAATATACCGAAATTAAACCAAGAAAAAACTTAAGAAATGATAAGGGAAAAAAATGTTATAAGAACTCCTAATCGACATCCAAATCATAAAGTCCCTGAGGTGTAGGATAGTGGGTGACAGAGTGTGTTGTTAAGGCACTTCGTGATGTTAAAGTCACCGGTTTGAAACCTGCGGGGACAAAAAATCTAGCCATGTTAAGGGTTGGTGTGGCTCAGGCTGGGTGCGATCCCTAGGTGATTTTGAAGGCTTAGATGCCCCTGAGTCATGGTTTGTTAGCCACAGGTTAGTCCCACATGTCACAGAAAAACTAACAAACAAACAAAAAAGACATCCAAATCATAAAAGCAGATATCTTAAACAATCACAGTATCGATATCACTTAGTTCGGGAACAACTAAATTATTATTCGAAAAATATTGATACCAACGCAATTAAGTCTCATGATAACAGTTCATCGTGGAAGAGCAACATTCCACAAATTATTTGATTTGGATGGTCCGATCCTTTTACAATTCAAATATTTTTCTCAGAATTCATAGGTTCATATCATCTCGTATCATCAACTACAAAAGAACAGAGAATGATATGACGACATTACAAACTAAATAAAGATATGTCTAGTCCTTCCATCACTATGCTTTGAGGACAAATTTCAAATTGGGAAGACAATGTTATGAAAAAAAATATGCATAGATATTAATCGATAATGATTAATAATTAATAATTAAAATATCATAAATGAAAATATGTGTTTTATCTAAAGGACGTGTCTATTCATGAAAGGTCACCCCATGCAAGGGTATATAAATAGGCCCTCATTCTCATTGTATTGTGTATGAACCATATTTTATGTGGCGAACCTATCTGGTTCATACACAAAATACCCAAAATACTTGGAATACAAAGAAATCCATTTAGGATAGTAATATAATAATAATAATAATAATAATAATAATAATAATAATAATAATAATAATAATAATAATAATAATACGATTACAATAAGAATGAGGACCCATTTATATACCCTCACAGGGGGTGCCCTTTCATGAATAGACACATCATTTAGATATGACATGTCTTTTCATTTATGATATTTAAATTATTAATTATGAATCATTATCTATTTATATCTATGTATTTGTGTTCATAACAAATTGACTAAGAAATAAAGTTAATGCAGGAAGATAATAATGTGAAATGATACCTTAATGATTAGAGGGTAAACACTAAACTTTTAAAAAATACTAACATGAGTTATTGATATCATAGATCTTACAAGTTTAGAGAGCATGGAAGGACTCTCTCAACTTGCGACCATTATTTTTCCAAAGTCCAATACACCAAATCTCACATCCATAGAGTAAATTTGACGATACAACCTTGTGGAAAAGGTTGATATAGAACATACGTCTTGATAATCAAGGTGAGAACTGTTGGTTGTGGATTGTTGGTTGTGGAGCCTGATTATCTTCTTGATTTAGAGGTCTTTTACTTTCAGCCATGTTTATACTCCATGAAGTATTTACACCCCAGAAGTATGTACACTCTTCCACACAGGGGAGTGCAGAGGGAGGGTACCCCCTCTGCGGGGTCCGGGGGGGCTATCCCCCCGGCTGGGGGGTCTGAGGGCAAGCGGGCCACCAACGGGGGTTTGGGGGTGAAGCCCTCGAAGCAAAAATTGCCTTGTAAAAGTATATTGTAATTTCATTGTAAATCTAGACCGTTCATTATAAGGTCACAGATCTAACGATAGAGATTATGTTAGGGTTTTTTTCCCTAGAAGGCAACCCTCTTTTATGAGGGAAATGTATTGCAGCTATGCAGGTTAGCGAGTATTGTATTCTGAGAGAGGATACTATGAGAGAACGAAGAGGAAGTTACAACGGGTTTTGTTGTAGGTTGTATCCCTTCATTTTGCTGGATAATAATAAAGAAAGGACCTGGCAATTTCTCTGGTGGACGTAGCCCACACTGGGTGAACCATGTAAATCTGTGTCTCTCTTGTATTGTGTATCTTCTGTGTTTTATTTCTGCATTTGTTTTATTTTATTGCTCCGCGGTCCTGTTTTTTATAACAACTGGTATCAGAGCGTAAGGTAACTCGCAGGAAAAGAGGGTTCCTGGTTCGAGTGGGAGCAATGTCGGAATATGGAAAGTTTAGGGTCGATAAATTTAACGGCCAAAACTACCAGCTATGGAAGATGTAGATGGAAGATTATTTATATCAGAAGGATGTATTCCTACCATTGAGCGGAGTAGCAAAGAAGTCGACGGCCATGAAGGACGAAGAATGGGAGATTCTTGACAGAAAGGCTCTAGGAATGATACGGCTGAGCCTGGCAGCATCGGTGGCTTTCAATATCTCGAAAGAAAAGACAACGAAGGGTTTGATGGACGCATTGGCCAAATTTTATGAAAAACCCTCGACATCCAATAAGGTATTTCTAATGAAGAGATTATTTAATATGAAGATGTCGGAAGGTGGGTATGTTGCAGATCATTTAAATGAATTTAATACGATTACTAATCAACTAAGTTCTATAAAAGTGGGCTTTGATGATGAGGTTAGGGCTCTTCTAATCTTGTGCTCATTGCCAGAAAGATGGAATGGCTTGGTCATGGCTGTAAGTAACTCTGTCTTTGGTTCAAATACTTTAAAATTTGATGATGTTGTTAGTGTTATCCTTAGTGAGGAAATGCGACAGAAAAGCACAGGTGAGACATCAGGTAATGTGTTGAACATGGAGAACAGAGGAAGACAAAAGGATAGAGGAAAGGGCTTAGGGAACCATGGGAATTCTAGGAAGGGCAGATCCAAATCGAGACTTGGAAAGATAGAGTGCTGGAATTGTGGGAAGAAAGGACATTTGAAGAAAGATTGCAGAGCTCCAAAGAAACAAAGAGATGGACAACAGGAGAGAAATCAGGAAGCAAATGTAATAGGTGATGTGTTACAAGATGCTTTGATTCTTTCTGTAGATAATATTTTCGAGTCTTGGGTAGTAGATTTAGGGGCTCCATTTCATGCCACACCCCATAGGAAACATTTTCTAGATTATGTTTAAGGTGATTTTGGACAGGTTCATTTGGGTGATGATGCACCATGCAAAATTGTTGGAATGGGAAGGTAAAAATAAAGCAACGCAATGGAAACCAATGGTTGTTGAAAGAGGTAAGACATATTCCAAATTTAAGAAAAAATCTAATTTCAACAGGGCAGTTGGAAAGTGAAGGTTGTATATCCATATTTATAGATAAGACATGGAAGGTCATCAAAGGATCATTGGTGATAGCGAAAGGAGAGAAGGTAGGTACATTGTATTTATGTACTGGTAATACTGACTCTTCTATATCTTTAGCTTCTATAGGAGTAGATACAAAATTGTGGCATCATAGGCTAGGACACATGAGTGAGAAGGGTATGCATATACTTCACAAAATAAATTTTCTACCAGATCTTAAACAAATTGATTTGGACTTCTGTGAGCATTGTGTTTATGGAAAACAAAAGAGAGTCAGATTTCTCAGAGTCGGAAAAGAAAAGAAGAATGAAAGGTTAGAGCTTGTGCATATAGATGTATGGGGACCAGCTCAGGTATCATCTTTTG
>JASDQU010882136.1:0-24242 GCA_032191745.1 Picea mariana | reverse complement strand
CAGATCTTCAAGCTTCATGGCATGCCACACTCTATTGTTTCTGATCGAGACCCAACTTTCACAAGAAATTTTTGGCAAGAACTATTTAAGCTACAAGGCACACAATTGCATCTCAGCTCAGCTTATCATCCTTAGACGGATGGTCAAACGGAAGTTGTCAACAAGTGTTTGGAAACATATCTGAGGTGCTTTGCCTCTGAAAAATAACACAAGTGGGCTCAATGGTTACCCCTCACCGAATGGTGGTACAACACTACATACCATATAGCTACTCACATGACTCCTTTTGAAGCGATATATGGAAAAAAGCCACCTTCAGTTCTCTCATACTTACCGGGTACCTCGAAGGTCTAGGCGGTTGACCAAACACTTACAGTCCGAGTAGATATCCTTTGTACCCTTAAAGAGAACTTGGTCATGGCACATAATAGAATGAAGCAACAAGCAGATCAAGGTCGCTCTGAACGTCAATCTGTAGAAGGGGATCAGGTGTTTCTGAGACTGCAACCATATAAGCAAACTTCCCTCAAGGCCGAGCATTGTCAAAAGCTAGCACCCAAATTTTATGGCCCTTACACAGTTCTCAAGTGTGTGGGACAAGTCGCATATCAGTTAGCTCTGCCTAATTAGTCGAAGCTACATCTTGTTTTTCATGTTTCATGCTTGAAGAAGGTGATTGGAACCAGGTGCCAAATTCAAACCAACCTTCTAGAGTTAGCTGAAGAAGGATCCATTTGGCTACAGCCAGAAGTAGTTTTGGACCAGCGTGAGCGTCACCTGCATCAGAGAACCATCAAGGAAGTGCTAGTACAGTGGAAAGATATGACTCCAACAAATGCCACTTGGGAACCAGCTACCATTCTGCAGCAGTTTCCACATCTCAAGCCTTGAGGACAAGGTTGTTTTTAAGGGGGAAGACATGTTAAGGTCCTAACCTGCGCATAGGTAGATCAATGTATTCGGATGTAATAAAGGTCAATATTAATAAGGCCTTTCAATAAAATAGAATAAGGCGGATGTAAGAAGACCTAATAGAAGATTCCGCTTCTAGAAGGATCTTCCTCTAGATGTTTCTCTTAATAGACATATTTAGTATAAATAAGGGTTGAGGGTATGAAAACCCTAGCTTGAATATTATTGTAACAGAGAACTGCTTGATTGGAGGTTGCCCCCTCGAAGAGGCCTATGAACATTGCTTTCTGAATCAAAGTGCTATTTCTATTGCTATTCTTATATCATTTTTGTGTTATTGTGAAGATTATGCTGGATATTTTACTGTTATTCTGCCATTTCTAGCATTTCATTTATGTTCTGCACATTTTATGTATCTGGTATCTTGCACCTTCTTAGTGTGGTCGGTGTGTCCAACAGTGGCCATGGACGACTATCATACAATGCTTGATAGAGAATATCAATTCTGTATGTAATTGACTAAACCAAAATAAAAACATTAACCTGGGGGATCTAGTCCAAGTGCGAGCTCAGGCTCGGCAAGCCAGGGGTGTTGTAGGCTCAGACATATTTCTGGCCACATGTTGGGCACCATTTTCTTGTGGGAGATGTCATCATCGCGTCAAATAAGAGATCCATACGTTGTCCCAGGAGTTGTTGAATGTGATCCTGGTCATCCATTTTCTGTCGTAGCTCGAATATGAGCTGAAGGTGCTCGTTTGGAAGTTGAGTTGGAGTGGGAAGAGGGGACTCTTCCATCATATCTATGTTCATCTCCAAATCTACATCCACTACATCCATTTCTTCCATTGTTTTCATTGGAGTAGCCACTTGCCAATTGGGAGGAATTTCTTCCTCCACCAAGCATTCTCTAGTGCCATAAAAATGGTCTGGGGTGTGGGTACTTTGGGGGGAATTCCTGGGCGAAGGCTAGGTAAAGGGAAAAAATTCTTAGGAGGGAGAATTTCCTCCTTGATTGACCAACTACCAAGGTCATTGGTGGGTTTGGGGGTAGGAGACTGGGGTTGCTGAGGCCGAATATGGTGCTGGTTGAGGCGACTACTAATGTTGAGGGATAGCTNGGAACTGTAGTACAAAGGACCCCTTTTGGAATTGCCCCTCTCTTTGGGCATGGTGTGAGCATTCAGGTGAGGATTGGGCTAGATAAAAAATGGAGGAATGACTGTGGGTGACCAAATAATCAAGTGCAAGGATAAAATGAAATGGGAGAGCCAGGGAACTATGAAGTAGAAGGCAAAGAGAAAGCTGAGGAACAACCGGGCACAATACAGGGATGAAATGGGACAATTTTCTAGAGCACATGCCTGCATAGTGCCTGATGAATTGACCTGGGTGAGAGCCATGAAGGCCGAGGTGACTGCTAGCCTGGTGCGAGTACCTTGCTTGGTATGCCCAACCTGGTTCATGCAAGGCTGCATTAAGTTTCCTTGGAGTGCCCAACGCACTACCATTAATCCACGATGAGTGAGGGTCATTCAGTCTGGAGGGAAGGGAGGCCAGAGGTAGGGATTAATAGCTCCATACACGCCCTAAATCCACCTGTCGACCTTTGCATTCCACCCGTCACCCCATCCGAGAATTTTTTTTTTTTTTATTATTATTATAAAATATTTATAATATTTTTATTTTATTTAAGAATTGTATTTTATATTATAAAGTATAAATTTTTAATATTTTGTTTGTAAATTTAATTGATTATTGTTATCTTTATTTTTATTTTTTTCACAGAATACCATATGTTGAATGTTGAATTGACTACTTTGTAATATTTGTTAAACAAGAGAATTTTATTTCTAAATTATTTGGTTGAGTATCATTTACATTGATATTTTATCTTTTTCTTTATTTTTTTTTCAATCCAATCAACATATTGTTTAGATATCGATAGATGTTTTAACAATGTTAACTTTGATTTGCAATATCTAATATTTGTTATATTGTTTGCAAATAAACTCTGCATTTTGGCATGCCTTTTCGAGGGAGTTTAGGGGTGTCTTCCCCCCAACCCCCTCAGGTGAAGGTTGGGGGTAGTAGCCCCTTTTCGAGGGGTTGGGGGCCTAGTCCTCAAATTTTCATTTTGCACATTTTTGTCTTTTTTCTACTAATGGTTTCAACCCATTGTAATTTAATTTGGTTAAGGGATTAGGGTTGTAATATAATACTTCTTAGTAGATTAGGATTGAGTAATTTTGTAGAATACCTAAATATTGTATTATAAACTATTTTTCTTATACGATGATAGGGAGAGAGATGCAATTTTGAGTTTGCTAGTTTTCCCTAATTATGGGTTTCTAAGGTAAACCTCTTGTGTACTCTATGTGTGCTATCATTTTCTTTTGTTTTAAGATTCTATTAACATATTTTCTCTTGCACAAGTTTATCAAACTCTTCAAAAAGTGGTCCTCCTTGTTTTGTTTTTGCTTTATACGAAACTAACAAGAGAGCACTCTATTTAATATATTTGAAACATTTAATATAGTTTCACTAATTGTGATAGTAAGTACTTGATCATTGTAGTACCAACCAAGTTTTTGATTCTAAGAATGTTAGTTACTTTTCAATATCCAATGAGGCTAGATGTGAGGTTCTCCTTGTTTTGTGTTTGATCTCTATGAGTTTAAAAAGGAAGGTCATTATTCAACATATTTTTGTAATTTATTGTGATTTCACTTAATTTTTTAGTAACTTCTTGGATCACTGTAGTGCTTGACTAAGTTCACATATGCACTTAGTACCAAATTTAACAATGGCTTGTTTAGTACCAAATTTAACAATGGTTTGTTTGATTGTCACATGTAGCTAACACTGTTTTTTTCTTTTGAAATGTTTACAATTGTTCTTTGGTAAAGATATTGTGTAATTAAGGGTGTTTGTATGTCATCAAAATCACATAGGTGTTTCATCTAATCTCATCCACATCTACTTGGAGGGTTGAAGGGTGTTACTAGGTCATCAAAATCATCCAATGCTTACACCTAACCTTATCTACACCTATTCGAGGAGTTATTAACCCATGTCTCAATGTTAATACAAGTTTGATCACCTCACAACTTAATGCTAGACCACATGCTTATGAATCATAACTAACATTGTTAGTCATGATAGTGAGTGTTGATACAAATTTGATCACCTCACAACTTTCCATTAAACCACACACCTATGGGTTGTAGATAACATTATTAATCATGCGAGTTAGTCATTTACTAAAGGAATGATTATGTAAATTGATTCACATACATGCTTTGACCCATTTTTCATTCTTAAATGCAAAATGAGTAGCATGCATGTTGTGACCTATTTTTGAAATGATGTAGACTATTCTTGGAATGGAAATTTGTTGAGACATACTAGTTAATTGGTTATGGATTGTTTTTTTAGCATTTTTATATTAGCATTTAATGCAATACAAAGGAGCCATCTAATTTTGAAGCCTATTTCCCTCTCATAGATTATTTGACATAATCCAAAAATGGAAATTCTTAATTTTGATAATGAAATTTGTCATTTCACAATTGATTCATGGATGTCCATTTTCATTGCACCAACTCTATATTACAATTTCAAGCATTAAAACTTATAATTCCAATAATTTGTTAAAAACCTAAAAAAGCTCACCAGAAATTAAAAATTATTTACAACAAAATCAATTTACTCCTAACACATTCTCTTTTTGAGAAATTTAATAATTTGTACATTCCCTATGTAAAAAGAGTAACTTTATCATTATCATTATTCATTAAACAATCATATATATATATATATCGCTGCTTACATATTTTGAAAATGTAACATTATATATATATATATATATATATATATATATATATATATATATATATGATTTAGAGTAAATATGTAGAGTTAAAATATAATAATGATAATAAACGCTAATTTAATATTTGAATAATATTATAATTATTATAATATAATATATATTATTAATTATTTAATAATACAAACATTTTAGTGATATATAAAATTATAATGAATAACAAAACTAAAAAAAATTGTTTACATAGAATTTGTGTTTTTTTCGTATCATTATTCCTCAATAATGAGTGAAGTGTTAAATACAAACATGTACATCAAAAATATGTTATGCATCTCTATTAAAATAAATATTTAAGAGTAAAAATTATAAGTGTTACAAGCTCAATGAAAAGTAGAATCCCTATAACCATAGTTGAAATTTGAAAATCCCATTCACATGTGAATTTGATGGCTTTGAACATATCCTAATACATATTTAAGCATATTTTTTTATGTTATTTTTTTTTTTTATGTTTAATGATGGGTGAGAAAATGTTTAATTGTATTTGGAAATCAAATGCTTCATATTTAAGCATATATTTATTTTATGTTTAATGATGGATGAAAAAAATGTTTGATTGTATTTGAGAATCAAAATGTGTAATGTTAGATAAGTTGGTCATCGAATTTTATCCCTATTTGTAACCTAACTTAAATATTCTTTAATCAAACAAATCAAACAACTGGTTATGGAAGAAATGGGCATCGAGGGAAAGTAGTGTCTCCAATGGTGACATGAGAAAAACATAAATAACAACCTAAACAAAAGAGTGACAATAAAAATCCTTCTTCCCATCAAACAATTTGTGATGGAGGAGGTGGGCATCGGGGGCAAGTAGCACCTCCATGGTAGTGACAAATCAATGTGGGATAAAGTCCAACTCCAAGTGCAATAGTAATATTGATGAGGATGATTCTTTTTTAACACTTCTTATTTGCTATGTTAGCACTTTGTAATTTCCCAGGTTGAAGAATAAATGGGTAGAGGTAACTACAAAACCACTTTGGATTAAAGGATCTATCCCTCTAAGACTCAAATAGGGATCTCTCTGTATGATTTAGCTTTGTTTGGATTAGAATGTTAGGCTAGTTACACAGTAGAGGGTTGTTTGTTTGTTTTGAATTGTTTGGTTGGAACAGGGGAGAATGGAGTCAAAGAGGCCTAATTCAATCAAGGCAGGTTCTACAGGAAAACTTATGGGGCAAGATAGGCACCTTTGTTGGATTCTTGAAATTGTGGAGTGATCTGAAAGAAAAGGTGAGGAAAGAGGATTGTAGCAGAGAAATTAAGAATTCTGGAACTAACCCTCTAGTAGAAAACATAGAAATTATCCAAAAGCCAGAAACATAGTGTACTTTTAAACAAATTCTTCTCTTATTCTTCTATTGAATAATTTAGAAAGAAAACAATATGTAACAGGGAAAACATATTACAAAAGAGACACTTGACCAAATAAATATGCCACATGAATCTTGAAAATCTTCTCTTGTATTACTGAAATTTGATTAAAGAGGCTCTGTGAACTGCTTTACAATATTGGTCCTATCCTACTGACAGGTCCCAAACCTTCATACTTTGAAATGGGAAGTATTTATAAGTTTATTTACAAGTTGTCCTTTTATAACAGATCATGATTTATTTTAGGAAACTTTAAACTAACTATTACAATCATAGAAAATCAGAAAGATTTCTGCCACAGAATCTAGACAGGTTATAATAAATTTTGAGTTGTTGAGTCTACTATGTGGGATCTGATGCTGATCTGTCTTTGAATTTTTCTCTTTGCCATCTATCCTTTTGAATTTTTTTCCTCGAAATTATGAAAAATGGGGTCCAAAGGGGTTTTTGAATATCACAATCTGAGATAGCTATGTAAAATACAGGGGAGGTTTTTGTGGATCATCTTATTTTGAGTAAAAAATTCTCTCAGTTTTATGAAATTTCTCTCCATATGTCCGAGATAAGCATTTGAGAAAGATGTGTAAAACAAGCATCAAATAAATCTTGAAAATAGGCCCCAAAGATTCTCTTTATTTTCCCAATCCGTGACACTTATAGAAAAACTAAAAGAGGTTATTTTTCCTTGGTCTGTTTTGAGAGAAATATATTTTAGTTTCTCAAAATTAGCCTTGATTATCCTAGAAATCACCTCGGAAGATGATTGGTAAAAAATGATTTTGGGAGGAGGAAAGTGGTTACGTATAGGATGATGTGGGGACAAGTGTCAAATAGGGATATGGGATGAGTGGATGCAGGAGTGTAAGCAATAGGGGTAGGTAGAAGTTGACGGGTGGCGTGTGGTGAGAGGAGGAATAGATGAGAGAGGTGACATGTTGGCAAGTGAAAAAGAGCATGAGTGGAGGTAACATGTAGGAAGAGAGGGAAACAAGTGTCTAGAGGTGAGAGGGAGAATAAATGCGGAGAGGTGACAGGGAGCGTGAGTGGAAGACAAGTGTTGAGTCGGGAGAGTGGAGGTATCGGGTGGTGGTTTGGAAAGATTTCGGAGGGGGGGTAGGTGGTAAGTGGATTTGAGAGAGGGGGCTCTAAAACACTGTGAATGCGCCATGTTAGAGAGGACCGACATGGGGGAAACCACCATTCCGGACCCCCCCCCAACCTTTAAAGGAATAAAGGTCGGGGGGGGGGGTGCATAATTGATTATGAGTCATCGATCTGGGCACTGATGAATATCGCCGATAAGACTTGCGTGCAGATTACCCACTACACAAAAAATTGTCATGTCCGCTTGCAACTTAGGATAAAAACACGTGATGGGTAGCATTAGGCTTAACATTTTTCCATTTTTACCATAATTTTATTTTCCAAAGCTAAAAACCCAAATTTAATTGACTAAGGGTGCATTTTAACTGTGTAGACCCTTCTTATATTTTCTCCTTCAGGAAATTATTTGCAGAATGGAATATCATTTACCACATAAAATCATTGAAGGAAGAAATTTCAATCACCATCTGATCCTATGAAATATAGGGTTATAGCATGATATATAGTGTAAAGGATTACAAGTATTTTGTATGCCTCACGTATAGAATACATATACTCTATGGGATACTAATAGTTTATTTTTTATACTTTTAATTTTTTTTAGCTTTATTTTGGTATGTATGAAGAGTTATGAATCCCAACTTTACATTAACATGTTAAAAAATTGGTAGGATTTAAGGATATCATGGGGTAGGATTTGGTTCATATTATATTTTTTCATCTAGGTAGTTCTATACATGTATCACATGTTTGATCATTGCCTTTAGGTGCCCCTATTGATACCTTAAGGAATTGGGTAAATATATTTTTTGGAAAACCTTAATGAGAACACTGGAGTGAGATTTGATCCACTTATGTATGTGTAGGTAGTTTTATGCATCCCTTACACATTTGACCAATACTAGCTTTGGGTGTCCCCATGGCTCCTTTAAGGAACCAAACAAATATATCATTTGGTAAGCCTTAAGGAGAAGGCGATGATTGGATTTTATCTACTTATGTGTGTGTAGGTAGTGTTATTTGTGCCTCATGTGTTTGACCACTGTTTCTAAGTGATCCTATGGCTAACTTAAGGTATTGGGTAAACATTTCATTTAGTTGGCCTTAAAGAGAACACAAGGGTGGAATTTGATCCACTTATATGTATTCGTAGGTAGTTCTATGTATGCATCATGTCTTCGATCACTAGCTATGGGTGCCCCCATGGCTACATTATGGTACTCGGTAAATATAGAATTTGGCATGCATTAAAGAGAACATGAAGGTGGGATTCGATCCACTTATGTGTGTGTAAAAGAAGTGTTATGCATGCCTCTCACATTTGACCACTATGTCTAGGTGCAACCATGGTTACCTTAAGTTACTAGATAAATAATCATTTGACATACATACATAAAACATGTAGGTGGGATTCGATCTAATTATGTTTGCATATTCATAGTGTTATGTGTTCCTTAGGTGTTTTTTCACTACTTCCAAGTGCCCCTATGAATACCTTAAGGTACTAAGTAAATATATCATTTGTAAATCCCTAAGGAGAACATGAGGATATAACATAGATAGGATCACTGAGATAAAAACAATCATAGGAGTACACAAACATTTATCTTGGAAAACCCTTAAGGGGAAGAAAACCTAGCAAACCTTCTTTAATATAGATTCAATAACCAAGTACCATAGCCAATCCAATGCCAAGACAATAAACCAAACACTAGAGAATATCCTCTCCCAAGCAATGCGCCTCTCTCTCTTCCTTCTTCCGGCAATTGGTAACTGCATCTTCCTTCAATACTTGTGCACTTGATGAGTGAGCTAAGGGAGTGAACAAATGAGTGGTTGGATTCCTTTATTTATACAAACTGGATAGCGCTGAAAGGAGGTGTAACTTCAGTGGCATGTCGACTTGTATTTTTGGATGATTAGAACCACATTAATTTTCCTAGGGGACGACTTCTTAATTTTCATATTACAATTAGGGTTTGACCAATCTACAAAAGTAGATTTGGTCAATTAAAATGCCTGACATGATCAATCCACAAAAGGGGATTGATCTAATGAATAATAAATAGAATATTCTTTGCAGTTACACAATATTTCAACACTCCCTCTTAACAAGAAGGAAATTCTTTATCTTTTGAAATTTCACTAGATGTCATCTTCAACTAAACAATATCATATGGGAAATATCATCAACTGGATAATCATCATCGACTAGACAACAACATCAACTGGATAACATCATCAACTGGGTAACAACATCCATTGGATAACATCATCAGCTGGGAAATATCATCAATTGGGTAACAACATCAAATGAATAACATGAGGCATCAATATAATCCACTTGGTCATCTGGAATCAGGATCACTGACTTGTTCTCCATGAATCCATATTAAAGAAGTTTTGTTCTCTTTACCTTCACGCAGAAGATACTCTTTCTTTCTTTCATCTTCATGCAGAAGATACTCTTTCTTATCTTCAAAGAGAAGATATCTTATCTTCACAGAGAAGATATCTTATCTTCACATAGAAGATATTCTATGAGGTTTTCCATTCCTTTTATCTTCTCCCTTCACTTGTAGTCATCTATCTCACCGATTCACTGGGGAGGACTACTACCATAACTTCATTCCTAGTCATCCCACATGAACTAGAGAAGCTAAGATGATATCCTGGGAAAGACTAGACTCCCTTTCCATGATCCACGCAGGATCATGGCACAAACCTCAAGATCCAACTAACCATTCCACATTGTTGGCACAGGGACAGACCTGGGGTTCAACATTTCAACAACGCACCAACAAAACCCTAACTACCAACCCTTTTGGCAACACCTTCGAAGTAGATGAAGTATCACCCGAGTTAGAGGCAAGGGTGGTTTCAGGACTCAAGTGTCTACAACCTAGTTGGGACATAGATCTATGATTACAATACCTAATAGAGCACTTAGCAGTTAACATTCATCAATATTTAACCCTTAGTCACGTCGCAGGAGAAGACCCTAATTACAGAACAACACAGTATTCAATAAGATCTAACAGCTCCAAGCACTCAACATATAGAAATAGATATGATCTATTATTCATTCCCATTACTAAGCACTAAGCTACTACTATATCAAGTGCATCTAACATATATTATTGCACTAAGCATAAATCACATCAATAACATAAAAGCTATAATGCACAAAGAAAACACAACACAGGATATATGTGGTTCACCCCAGTGTGGGGCTACGTCCACCAACTCTTCTCTTCTTTATTGTCTTCTGTCAATATTATACAAGCATAGAGCCACAAGAACCCACTCCGCATAGGACATGAGATCTGCATGTAGCTGACCAGATCCTCCTTCCCCGAGTCAGGTCATAGCACAAAGCCTCTTTAGAGTCATTTGCACTTAGCTCTGCAAGTTCTCATGTATACAGTATGCACAAATCTAGCTCAATTACATATATCCAACTACTTACATCACTTGCACTTAGCACAATATAGCACTTAGCACCACTTCTCTCTTAGATCTAGTGTGTTTCTTACATCGCCTAGCTTTCTATTATACATTACAAAAGAGGCCAAGGCATGGGTAAACCCATGGGCTAATATCCCATACCCGTTACATAAACCCTAAACCCAAAAAATCCCTAAGAAGGAGCCGAGATCCCGCGATCTCCACTTCGCCTTGCGCTTCACCTTTGACCATCCTGTCGAAGTCCCAAAACTAGTCAAATGTGACCAAGGTTATCCAAAACTTGGTCAAAGGCCAACAGGCCCCCAACACTCACCTTTGACTCATCCCGAGTCACTCTGATCTGGGTAACTCTACTTCAAATTCCTCGAGCTTGGATCACACTTTCTCGACCTGTTGCTTTGCTAGAGCCTCCTGCTCGATGAACTCTTGAATAAACTTCTCCATCACAAGTCCTTCCAAGAGTTTTTCCACTCTGGTGACCACTTGTTCCAATTCTACACCTCGTCTTTCAATATCCTCAAAATGTATTCAAGATGCATCTTGCACTGGTAGGAGTCGTTGAGTCACTTCCATGACCTTACTCTGTATGGAATGGACTTATTGTTGAACTGTGCACTATTCCTGGGATCGTTTCATCCTCTCGACTACTGATAGTGGCTTGAACTACACTTGCACCATTACTTCTTGCTTCTTGGCCTCCTGAAGCTGTGACTCCAGTGTCCTTAGTTCAGGGTCCTCTGCAAGGCACTCGTAAGTCTGCACACTTCGACTGTTGAGATGTTTACATTCTAAGGCCAATGCCTTGATTCTCTAGACTGCGCTTCGGGCAATTTCTTCTCTCTAGTCTCACACTTCCTATGGAGTGCTTGGAACTTCTTGTAACTCCAGTTCTGCTACCCTTTATTGGAGTTGTTAAATGGATTTAGCAAGATTCCTTACTTGGATTTCCACTGGGTCTTCTTCCATCTATTATAAGTGCGTCATAGAGAGAAGTTCTCTAGTGACTGCTACTTTAACTCCAATATGATCTACGAGCAACTGTTCCTTCTCCTTCTAGATCTACACTCTATCCTCTGCAAATTTGTCTTGGATGTTGTCTTTTTCCAATTATGCAACCCGACGTTGCTCTATGGATTCCTCTTTTGCTTGAATTTAGGCCTCTTTGGTTTGTTCTTTTTCTTCCTGAACATGATGAAGGTGAGCTTCGGTCACATATGTTATTCAGTGTAGCTGGGCAGGATCATCTCCCAACTATGTTCCTTCTGATGATGAGGGCGCAGTAGACACTACGTGGTTGGAGTATAGGGCTTGCTGTACCCCTTTAAGATTTTCTTCAATTCTTTCATACATGGTCTCTTGTTTGGCTTCATTGCATTGTAAGATATCTTTTGAGGTATCTGAGACAACGAAGATGATGAAATCTATGTCATTCATTGTGAGCATAGTCTAGATCTATGGTTTACTATCTTTGGACTTCTTCCAAAATGTAGGTTTCGTGGGAGGAACCTTTCTTTTCTTGGAGGTCTCAACTTCATCAAGAGGATCCCTAGGCGATGTTACTTCACCTTGTTTCTTCTTGTCTTCTTCTCCTTTGTCCTCTTCTTTGTCTACTTTGTCATTACTTCCCCCTCCAGGTGAGTCTGAAGCAATCTCTTCTGAGGCGTTGTTCAACTCCTTTACCTCTTCCTTTTTCTTCCTTCTACTACTGTTGGGTGCATCATACTCTTCGTGAGTAACCACAGGACTTTCGATGAGGTTGGGGTCAGACAGTTCTTCCTGGTCAACTGGTATAAGGAGMTTTGTAGGCCACTCCTTAGTTATTTCTTCCATGTCCTCCTTAGTGAGATTATAATAAGATTGGAGCTCTTCTTGATGTTCATCTCCATGTGCAATGATATAAATAAAATGTCTATCTAYGTAGAAATTCACAAATGGTCTGAACCTGTGTAGGGCGTTCAGTGTCATACGAGGGAAAGACTCAATAACCCTCTTCAACTGTAGGTAGTAGGTGTGGAACACCGCGTTTGACTGCCATTGTTTCACCATGTTGCTTGAATACCMGAGCGTGGTGAACTTCACAGCTAGGGGTTTGGATGGTTCAATCTTAGGGAAGGTCACTCCTTCTAGAAACTCCCARGGAATGAAGGTGATGAGGATCAGTAGCCAACTAAAATGAAACTCATATCCCTGATCCTAAGCTTCGCGATAGTCTTGTTCTAACTAGTTCCCGAGGTAACTCTCCTAGTTCATTTGTAGTCCTTAAATGCATATTCCCACAAGGTCAACAATGAACTCAATGACCTATTGTTACAGATAAATCCCCCTACAGACACATGGATTCTCTCTTGGACTCTATACTCCTAAGACCAAGATAGAAAGGGTGCTAACTTTGGTCACTGACATCCTTTTAAATCTAGCTAAACTAATGTATAGAGAAGAGGAATAAAGGTGTACCTTTTTAATGATGTTCATCCTCGCATAGTTTGAGTTAATCTTTGATCTTCAAGCTCTTAGATAAGTCTTGCAAAACAATCAAAGACAGAACAAGCTTTCTATTCTACTAAGATTAGCTTGAAACCATATCTATTTAATAGAGACAAGTTCATGTAGAATAAACACAACCTTGAAAGAAACATGCCAAGAACATATGTATATTAATGAAAACAAAGAAAGGTGCTTACAACCATGATGTAGATGCAACAGATTCACCAAGATATCTTTGTCTAGACCCTTTCTCAAAAGTTCCATGATCAAAATGAATATGTTTTACTGGTAATTCTCCATTATGAGATCATAAGTTTGATGCCTCTAATTTTCCATATGCTTTTACCATGAGAAGGCCTCCTTATATAAGCTTGGAGAGACCCAACCACCTTAGAGATTCTTGGGATAGGTTGAGGATATTTCTCCTTCAGTTTTGGATCCTCCCTAAGATGTATCCTTTACCTCAAATTCAAATCCAATTGATTTCCAAGATAAGGGGGGGGTTTCCCTGATTCTCCTCAACAGCCCAAAATTTTCTCAAATAGGCCAACGCTCCCCCAAAAGGGTGCACAGAGAGTTGCAATGCTCCCACAAAGTAGGGTATAGAGTGTTGGCACTCCCTAATAGTGGGAAGGGGATCACTACCCAAAATTGCTTCAAAAAAACCCAACGCTCCCCCGGAATGGTGTCCTGAGTGTTGCAACGCTCCCCCAAAGAGGGGTAGGGAGCATTGGCACTCCCTGACAGTGGGTAGGGGAGCGTTTCCTTCCAAAAATCATTTTTAAGTGGTTTTTTCAATGGAAAATTATTTGTACTCCTCATCAGATGATTTCTCCTTCTTAAACCAGTCTTAAGTGTCCTTATGATGTCGTTAGAGACACGACATAGGAAAGATGGTAGTATGATGTTTTCAACACTTGCGACACTATTCATGACGACAAAAAGTCATCATTTAATTGAGTAATTTTCATGTGTAACAAATTTCCCCCCAAAGTGAGAAGTTAGAAGACAGAAACTGATGACTGAAGTACTTTATAGAATTTTTTGAGCAAGGGTATGGACTCAGAGAACTTGGCAGAAGCTGCACACAACCATCAAACATATATTATGATATGTTTCAAACCCAAGGCATGCATACCTATGCTTGGGTGATAAAGACTTGCAAGGTATGGCCTTCATAAAATACACTGCGAATCCATAATTGTATTAACAAAAAGGTATAGCCACCCAATATACAATGTGGATCTATAATCCCATAACATGAACTGATCATAGCCATGAAAAATACACAATCGATCTATGAGACGGCAAGACATATTCATGGACCAATACAAGGTGGATCTATGTGACAGTATAAGTGTCAATGTTCAAGAGAACCTCTGTCGCAACCTGGGCAAAGTATATATCAAAGTGATCACTCAACCCATGGTCTTCTTACCGATCTTGATGTGGTACGAAAATAACCATGTGAATAGATGTCTTGATGTCAAACATGGCAGAGACCACTTTATTACCGATCAATGAGGTAAATCATTAACAAGTGCGAGGGAAATCACAATTGATGTCAATGATTCCCAAGGTACCCTAGTACATTCCAACGAATGTGAATAGATGAGCTGAATTCGAACATCCGCGGAGTCATCCGATCAGATTTCAATGATGTAAAGCCACTGTCAGAAGTGAGGAGGCCTTCCATTGAGGCATGCAGGTCCCAAGGTACTAACTGGTTTCTAAGTCTAGTTCCTGGATAATGTGCTGAAGTCGATAGGAAAAGACTTGTCGAAGGAGGCCCTTGATGTATCCCCCATCAACGACACGAAACTGACACAAAGATGTAAATTGGTAGATCAAACAAACATGGAATGACATAGGTATTGAAACATGAAATTTGTGGTGGTTGACTCTTGAGGTATATACTTCCCTTGAACACTAAGGAGCAACAAAAGAAACATGACATGGACCAAAACTTGATGATGCAATGGATACTGTGACTTTCATCGGGTGACCCAAAGGAGTAAATAGACTCAGGCGATTGGTTCAGTGCAGAGGTTCAACGGATTAAAAATGCGTGCAAAGTGTTGTGCTTCTTATATGTTTAGTATAATGCACTCATTAATTATCAATTCAGGATTCGTAATCAACAGAGTTACAAGACACCAGTAAGAAAGGTAATTTCTAATGTCATGAGTATAGAAATAAACTAGATTATGCATGTTGGAAACAAATCAAAATAGCAAACTGCAATGCACTTTGGTTGTCTTTCATAGAGAGGCTATCCACTCCATTATGGAACATGCAAGTATGAGATGGAGTTGGTTTGACAGATCAACTCTACTATCTGACCCAGAAAACTAACTATGCAATCCACACTTCTGAAAGGGAAATCACACATCAATCATCAAGACATAGCATGGGTAGTTCAATAGTCAACATACTGAGTATGCTGTGGTTCACAATGTGTTGTTGTGGACTTCACTAAGTCTCCTTCAAATATGTCTGACCACTGCTGCCAACATTCATGTCTAAAAACCAAATTCATAAAAATAGATTATATGCAAAAACAAAGAAAGTAAAGATCTCTAAACAATTATATAATGGAGATCCTCATCTAAGCTGTACTGCTATCATCTAACAGAGGCAAAGCTTCAGTTGATTTAATTTTTACACTACTAAAAACAAATGCTAATGATAATCTACAAAGATGCTGACCTTTGTTGGGCGGTGGGCCCTTGCTGCTTCAACAGGTCAGCTACTGAAGTCTATAGTAGGCTTGTCTTCAACCCACACATTACTCTCACTCAAATCTCAAAACATAACATCAAACTTTTGTTAACAACTCAACTCATATTCAATCATAGACAATCAAGACATGGAGATAAATGGAATTCTTCTATTAATGTTCACTCAGAATATGTCTTGCAATATCATACGTTGTTTCACATGTTGGTAATATGCTAATTCTCCTACACTTCCACCATCCTTGCCACGACTATTTAATAGTCTTAGTCATGAAACACAAGGAGGTGAAATGATTTGCAAATTAGTCAAATGTTTAAATTTAATTATTCGGTTACATATTTTAGCTTCATCCTCATGACACGAAGTGCATGAGGATGAGGCTATCAACAAACTATTCTAACATAGCCTTGCTAAAGCAAATAAACATCCACCAATTGTCCTTGGCGATCTGGAGATAAACTTGGTACATTTGGTTCTCTATATTGGTACCGGATCGTGACAGGTAGTTGGTACCAGATCAAAACAATGCGCAAATAGTGGTACCAAATCACGACAGTCCACGACCATTGGTACCGGATCGCAACAGATGAGATTTTAGTACAGGAGGTGTTTGGTACCGGATTTGGACAGTGGCAGTCTTGGTGCACAAGTACCGGACATCTAAGTTGGTACAGGAAGGTTGTATATCTAGAGGTCAAAAGATTATACATGGTAAATTGAAGCATTAGTACATAAAATATTTAATTCCTTAACTTCAATAAGCCACATAATGCATTAATTAACCATACTTTACCTTATGACATTATCACTGGCTAATGGTAGCATTCTTGTCATTCACCCAAGCTTTAGGTAGGCCAAAAAGGTATAGATGAAGAGTATAATAGGGTAATGGGGATGTCAATTTCGAGTCTCAACACAAATACAAAGTGTCATTCTCAAGGGAGACCGTAAGAGTGACTTGTAATGTTCCCAAACACTACTTGGCTTGATTCCTTCAATTTCCCCCCCATCTAGATAGACGAGTACCTCTTTTTGATTTAACGAGCTCGAGGAGGGCAACACATGCTCGATATAACTCACCTTCGATAAGTACTTCTTCCTTTATTTAACGAACTAGAAGAAGTAAGGGTTCAGTCCCATATGGGCCCTTCAATGTATGATTTTTTTTAACGAGTTCAGAGAAGGTAAAATCGATGCTTTTTCATGTTTAGAGAGTCCGAAAAGAACTTAAAGACGACTCTAGGGTTGTCCTTTTTAGTAATTTTAGTCTTGCGAGGCAGAAAAAGAGATAAACTACCACTCTAAAGACACCCTTATAAACGTTTTAATGAGTGTGAAAGGAAGCAAGATCACCTGACAATCTTTTCATGTTTAGAGAGTCTGAAAAGAGCTTAAAGGAAACTCCAGGGGGTTCCTTTTTCGTGTATCCATGCAAACCTGAAAAAGAGATAAAAGGTTGCTTGGTTACATTCTCATGTTTTTACGATCATGAGAAAGAACAAAGACTAAGCTCGGTACTCTACCCCCAGCATGAAAGCTAGTGGCTTAAATCCAAAATGATCATCAAAGACTAGAGACATGCCCCCCCAAGCTTCAATTCATTCACCGACTTTGAGGTTTTCACCAATTTCTATACTAGATGGAGAAAAAGGATAAGGGTGGATGAAATGAAGGTTCATACATGAGATTTAGCGAAAGACTCGACTCGACATCTATGAGATCTGGTGAAAGACTTGACCTGACAAGAGAGGTGATTGTTTCATTTTTTAACAATCCTGACACAAGAAAAGAACTATGCTCAAGGCTTTGGGTTCAATCCCCAAATTTTTGTTTCATTTTTTAACGAGCTTTCTACAAAGAGGAAAAACTATGCTCATGACCTCTGTTTCATGTTTTAATGAGCTTTCCACAGAGAAGAGAAACTATGCTTGTGGACTCTTATTGATTATGGCTTCCAAGAGGATAGTTCTCTGGAAGGAAACCATGTCAAGGGACAAAAATCGGTCATGGATTCCAAGAGATCYTCACTGGATGGAAGAATAATGCTCTAGAAGGAACACATGTCGAGGGTTGTGATAGGGGTAAGGAGATCAGGTTCCAATAGCCCTACTAAAGAGATCACCATGTCAACTACTGTATCCAAGTCATCTGAAGTTGAAGTCATGGGAGACAACGCCACATAATTGACTTGTGGTAGGGGTGATACTGACTGCATATAAGACCCATTTAGGGAGGTCATTGGGTTTATGGTTGAATCTCAAGGAATATACTTCCCTTGAACACTGAGGCACAATAGTAGAAACATGACATGGACCAAAACATGATGATGCAATGGATACTGTGACTTTCGTCGGGTGACCCAAAGGAGTAAATAAAGTCAGAGGATTGGTTCAGTGTAGAGGTTCAACAGATTAAAAATGTGTAAAAATAAAAAGTGACATGTTCAAGGGCTACCGTAAGAGTGACTTGTAATGTTCCCAAAAACTTCTTTTCTTGCTTCCTTCAATTTCCCCCCCCATCTAGATAGACGAGTACCTCTTTTTGATTTAATGAGCTCGAGGAGGGTAACACATGCTCGATATAACTCACCTTTGTTAATTCCCTCTTCCTTTATTTAACAAACTCAAAGAAGTAAGGGTTCGTTCCCCTATGGGCCCTTCAATGTATGATTTTTTTTAATGATTTCAGAGAATGTAAACTCGATGATTTTTCATGTTTAGAGAGTCTGAAAGGAACTTAAAGACGACTCTAGGGTTTTCCTTTTTCGTAATTTTAGTCTTGTGAGGCTGAAAAAGAGATAAAATACCACTCCAAAGATGCCCTTTCAAACCTTTTAATGAGTGTGAAATGAAGCAAGATCACCCGACAATCTTTTCATGTTTGGAGAGTCTTAAAGGGAAATTTCTTCTCTTTGGTCTCACACTTCCTGTGGAGTGCTTGGAACTTCTTGTAACTCCAGTTTTGCTACCCTATGTTGGAGCTACTAAATGGATTCAACAAGCTTCCTTACTTGGCTTTCCACCGGTTCTTCTTCCATCTGTTCTAAGCCCATCACAAAGCGAATTGCTCTAGTGATTGCTTCTTTAAATCCAATATGATCTGCGAGTAACTCTTCCTTCTCCTTCTGGATCTGCACTCTATCCTCTGCGAATTTGGCTTGGATGTCATCTTTTTCCTGTTGCGCAACCCAACGTTGCTCTATGGATTCATCTTTTTCTTGATTTAAGGCCTCTGTGGCCTGTTCTTTTTCTTCCTGAACACGATGAAGGTGAGCTTCGGTCACATATACTATTCAGTGTAGCTAGGCATGATCATCTCCCAACTCTGTTCCTTTCGATGACGAGGGCGCAATAGACATTATGCAACTGGAGTAGAGGGCTTGTTGTATCCCTTTTAGCTCTGCTTCAATTTTTTCATACATGGTCTCTTGTTTGGCTTCATTGTGTTGTAAGATATCTTCTGAGGTATCTGAGACAACGACGATGATGAAATCTATGTCATCCATCGTGAGCACATTCTACATCCGTGGTTTACTATCTTTGGACTTCTTCCGCAATGTAGGTTTCATGGGAGAAATATTTATTTTCTTCGAGGTCTCAACTTCATCAAGAGGATCCCTAGGCAGTGTTACTTCACCGTGTTTCTTCTTATCTTCTTCTCCTTTGTTCTCTTCGTTTTCTACTTCGTCATTACCTCCCCCTCCAGGTGACTCTGAAGTAGTCTCTTTTGAGGCACTGTTCAACTCTCGTACCTCTTTCTTTTTCTTCCTTCTACTACTGCTAGGTGCATCATACTCTTCGCGAGTAACCATAGGACTTTTGATGAGGTCGGGGTCAGACAGTTCTGCCTTGTCGACTGGTATAAGGAGATCTGTAAGCCACTCCTTAGTTATTTCTCCCATTTCCTCCTCAGTGATCTTATAATAATATTGTAGCTCTTCTTGATGTTCATATCCATGCACAGTGATATAAATAAAATGTCTTTCTGTGCAGAACTTCACAAATGGTCTAAACATGTGCAGGGTGTTCGGCGTCATACGAGGGAAAGACTCAATAGCCCTCTTCAACTGTAGGTAGTAGGTGTGGAACACCTCATTTGACTGCCATTTGTTCACCATGTCGCTTCAATACCAGAGCATGGTGAACTTAATAGATAGGGGTTCGGATGGCTCAATCTTAGGGAAGGTCGCTCCTTCCGACAACTCCCAAGAAATGAAGGTGATGAGGATCAGTAGCCAACTAAAATGAAACTCATAGCCCTGATCCTGAGCTTCATGACAATCTTGTTCTAACTGGTTAACGAGGTAACTCGCCCAGTTCATTTGTAGTCCTTCAATGCATTTTCTGGCAAGGTCAACAACGAAACCCATGAGCTACTGTTATAGATAAATCACCCTATGGACAAGTGGATTCTCCCTTGGAATCTAGACTCCTAAGACCAAGATAGAAAGGGTGCTAACATTGGTCACTGACATCCTTTTAAATCTAGCTAAACTAATGTATAGAGAAGAGGAAGAAAGGTGTACCTTTTTAACGATGTTCATCCTCGCACAGTCTGAGTTGAGATTTGATCCCCAAGCTCCTCAATAAGTCTTGCAAAGCAAACAAAGATAGAACAAGCTTCCTATTATACTAATATTATCTTGAAACCATATCTATCTAATAGAGACAAGTTCATGTAGAATAAACAGAACCTTGAAAGAAATAGGCCAAACACATAGGTATATTAATGAAAAAAAAGAAAAGTGCTTACAACCATTATGCAGATGCAACAGCTTCACCAAGCTCTCTTTGTCCAGACCCTTTTTCAAAAGTTCCACGATCAAAATGAATATTCTTTACTGGTATTTCTCCCTTATGAGATCATAAGTTTGATGCCTCTAATTTGCCATATGATTTTACCATGAGAAGGCCTCCTTATATAAGCTTGGAGAAACCCAACCACCTTAGAGATTCTTGGGATATGTTGAGGATCTTTCTCCTTCAGTTGTGGATCCTCCCTAAGATGTAGCCTTGACCTCATATTCAAATCCAACTGATTTCCAAGATAAGGGGGATTTTTCCTTGATTCTCCTCAACAGCCCAAAATTTGCTCAAACAGGCCAACGCTCCCCCAAAAGGGTGCACCGAGCATTGCAACGCTCCCCCAAAGGAGGGTACAGAGAACTGACACTCCTTGATAGTGGGCAGGGGAGTGCTACCCAAAATTCCTTCAAAAAAACCCAACGCTCCCCTAGAATGGTGTCCTAAGTGTTGCAACGCTCCCCCAAAGAGGGGTAGGGAGCGTTGGCACTCCCTGACAGTGGGTAGGGGAGTGTTTCCTTTAAAAAATCATTTTTAAGTGGTTTTTTCCATGGAAAATGATTTGTACTCCTCATAAGATGATTTCTCCTTCTTAAACAAGTCTTTGAAGGTGTATTAAGTGTCCTTGTGATGTCGTTAGAGACAAGACATAGGAAAGATGGCAGTATGATGTTTGCGACACTTGCAACACGTGCGGACAAAATGAGACACTTGCGACACTAGTCATGAATTGGTAGGCTAGGCATACTGTGCCATTCTGAATGGAGGCTACCTTGTATACTTTCTTCCCTTATTCCACATCATTGTAGGTATCTTTAATTTTCTGCACTAGGGTGCAATTTGCAACCTTCCCTAGATAAAATTCTTGTGGGTTTTGGTCCTTGCATGCTTAATCTGGTGATCTGATGGATCAATGTCGAATCTACAGTGATGTGTCTATCCAGCCATAGATAACTGCCATGGAAGCAAGACAATAGGGTTTTAATGCACGCGTTAACTTCCCGATTCCTTCCAAAGTGTGGTATCTTCATCACATTTAGGATAGTGGACCTCACAATGTCCATAGTCCATGGCTGGGGGATGATATTCAACTTCTTCCCCTTGGTCTTGGACAAATACTTATGTGGGGTGAGAATTCCATGGTTCTTGCAGTCTCCCAAGTTGAAGTCATTGATATTCAATGTCATGAATTTTCCTAACTGTGGTCCTACTGTGCATATCCCCTTCGACAAGTATGCATTAATCAAGGTGTATTCAAAGTCCCTCGGGACACTGTCACGACTCACTGTGCCAGCCAGAGGTGGGATATAGTCGAGCAAGATTGATGGGATGAGCTTCACATTCGCCAAGTCATCATGATGCTTGGTTCTTTTCTCTATCGCATCTCAGGATGGTTCAGATCTACGAGCAATCGACGGGGATGGTTGCACTCCTCTCGTTGACGAGGCTTGAAATCCTGTGGACATGAACTTATCAACCATGAGGTCTATGAGGATCTCTTTGACATATTTCTCTACTGCCCTGAAGTCACCGGACATGCATGCTTGAGATCAGGTATCTTAGGTCAGTGAAAAAGAAATCACTGTAACAGAATGGGTGGCGAGCTCTCAAAAGGCACTACGTGAAAGGAACTAGTTCTCTGTGGGCTCAGATAATCACAATTGGAAAAAGTGTTCTCGGTGCAACGCTTAATGGGATAAATAGACAATGTCATAATGGACTCCTCCAACGGGTAGGAATGCCTCAATCAATGCAATTCCATCTGTTATGGCATGGTCCCAACAATCCAATGGTGATATTTATAGCCATAACTATGGTTTGATCCATTTTGGAGCATCGGGCTAATGGTCAGGATGCCTCCAACGGTCATATTGATTCACTTTGGTGAAGTTCCAATCTCCGCTGATCTATTATTCCAGTGAATTTCAAGTGTTGCAAACCTCCCTTCTGCGAAGTTCTCTCTGGAACTTCCTACAATTTCTCTAACTTTTCTTTCTTCTTGCTGAGCTTTCTGTCTTTCTTTCCTGTGATTTGAGTCACTGGTTTCCTCTTTCCATTATTGTCCTTATCTCCTCTTGGCATAATAACTTCGCACTATAGAAGGTATTTCGAAGGGTTCGAGAGTAATACTACTTCTCTTTTGTTATCTTTTTATCTTGGGAGGTACTCCTCATGTTTTGTCTTGTATGCGGATGTTACCTTAATATTTACACTACCAGGCACTTAAATTTGTAATAGTTTTTATAAAGTTGTTTAAGTGGTTCTTTTATTAAAGTGACTTTTTAATAAAGTGTACCTTTTATTTTTAAAGTGACTTTATTTTCATAAAGCATTTATGTAATAAAGTGAAATTCACTTTAATTTTAAATGAGACATTTTGGAGGGAATGAATCATGACCCTTGATCTTGGAAAAGACAAGATCTAATCTTGGCCTTTGGATCTAGGGTTGGGGAAGGTGAAAAGACACTTTTGGGGGGAAAATGTCATTTTCAAATTATAAAAGAATGCATTGGGTAGTGTGCAAGACATGTCGAATGTCAAGATAGGACATTGGGAGGAGAGTTAGAGAGTTTTTCTGAGTATGCTTGCAAGATACTAGATATATAAAATATGCAGAACAGAAATGAAATGCTAGAAATGATAGAATAACAGTAAAATATCCAGCATAATCTTCACAATACACAGAAATGATATACGAAATAGCAACAGAAATAGCACTTTGAATCAGATAGCAATGTTCACAGGCCTCTTCGAGGGGGCAACCTCCAGTCAAGCAGTGCTCTGTTACAATAATATCCAAGCTAGGGTTTTTCATACCCTCGACCCTTATTTATACTAACTATGTCTATTGAGAGAAGCATCTAGAGGAAGATCCTTCTAGAAGCGGAAGCTTCTATTAGGTCTTCTTACATCCACCTTATTCTATTTTATTGAAAGGTCTTATTAATATTGACCTTTATTACATCCGAATACATTGATCTACCTATGTGCAGGTTAGGACCTTAACATGTCCGCCCCCTTAAAAACAACCTTGTCCTCAAGGCTTGAGATGTGGAAACTGCTGCAGAATGGTAGCTGGTTCCCAAGTGGCATCCGCTGGAGTCATATCTTTCCACTGTACTAGCACTTCCTTGATGGTTCTCTGACGTAGGCGACGCTCCCTCTAGTCCAAAACTACTTCTGGTTGTAGCCAAATGGATCCTTCTTCAGCTAACTCTGGAAGGTTGGTTTGAAGTTGGCACCTGGTTCCAATCACCTTCTTCAAGCAGGAAACATGAAAAACAGGATGTAGCTTCGACTGACTCGGCAGAGCCAACTGATATGCGACTTGTCCCACATGCTTTAGAACTATGTAAGGGCCATAAAATTTGGGTGCTAGCTTCTGACACTGCTCGGCCTTGAGGGAAGTTTGATTATATGGTTGTAGCCGCAGAAACACCTAATCCCCTTCTACAAATTGACA
>JASDQU010882134.1:17709-28951 GCA_032191745.1 Picea mariana | reverse complement strand
AATTGATGCATTTGGAAGAACAATGAGGTGAGGCATTAAGAAAAATGAGTCAAAGACAACATATTATCAAAATACATTTTTATCAAAGAACATCAACAAAATATTTCCAAAAGGGACAATTGGTGTTACAAAAATATCCATGGATTTTATAGTGGGCCTTTCTAAAGTTGGGAATAATTCTGTCATCATGGTGGTGGTTGATCACCTCTCCAAGTATGCTCATTTTGTGTATTACCCCACCCTTTCACACTGGCACTAGTAGCACAAGTTTTCCTTGATCATATTTTTAAGTTACATGGCATGTCTACCTCTATTGTATCTAATCATGACCCAACTTTCACTAGAACATTTTGGCAAGAGTTGTTTAAATTACAAAGCACCCAATTGAACATGAGCACATCCTATCACCCCAAGTCTGATGGCCAAATAGAAGTGTTCAACAAATGTTTGGAAACCTACTTGCGGTGTTTTGCTTGGGACAATCAACACCATTGGGTGCAATGGATCCCCTTGGAAGAATGGTGGTACAATACTTCCTATCATACAACCACTAAAACGACCCCATATGAAGTAGTGTATGACCAACTCCCACCTAAAATCACTACCTATCTTCTAGGCACAAAAAATTTTCCAATCTATTGATTCAATGTTGCAAGGTTGCACAACCACCCTAGTGGCTCTGAAGGATAACCTCCACATGGCCCAAAATTGCATGAAGCAATAGGTAGACCAACATCATTCAGAAAGGGGTTTTCAGGAAGGTGATAAGGTGTTTCTCATGTTCCAACCTTACAAGCACACTCTCTCAAAGCCCGGAGATATCACAAGTTTGCACCTAAGTTTTATGGGCCCTACCAGATCTTCAAGCATATTGTTTTAGTGGCCTACAAATTGTCCCTTCCTACTACTTCCAAAATCCATCTGGTGTTCTATGTTTCCTGTCTGAAGAAAGTGGTGGGACAAAATTGCAGGGTCCAAACCATCCTTCTGAAATTAAATGAAGAAGGCTCTCTTTGGCTCCAACCAGAAGTAGTCCTCAATCACCGTGAACGTTAGTTGTGTGGAAGAACTATCAAGGAAGTATTGATCAAGTGTAAGGACACCTCACCAGAGGATGTGACCCAGGAACCAACAACCATACTCTAGCAGTTTCCACACCTTCAACCTTAAGGACAAGATTACTTTTGAAGGGGGAGGGCATGTTAGGATTTAATCCTAACCCCTATCCATGGGTAATTAGTTAGTAGGATATGTTTTATATGTAATAAATGTTGACAATAGTTAATAAGGCCTAATAAATAAAGGAGAATAATGTAAGAAGACCTTATAGAAGCTTCCGCTTCTAGAAAGATCTTCCTATAGAAGTTTCCTTAGAAGGTAGAATTAGAATAAATAAGAGTAGGAGGCATTGGATATTTTTGTCTTGGATATTATTTTAATAGAGCTCTGCTTTGTTGGAGGTTTCCCCCTCGAAGAGGCAAGTGAACATTGTTATCATTAATAAAGGTGCTCTTTCTGGTGTTATTCTGGTATTATTTTAATATTATTCTGGATATATCATTGTTGTTCTATAATTGCTCACTAAACATTTGTGTTATGCATACTACATTATATCTATAATATTTCAAAGAGCTACTACATATGTAAGAAATAAGTTTCATTGATCACATTTGAACAATTCTATTGTATAACCTCTGACAATTCATTAATAAATGTTTGGGTTTTTGGTTTTAAATGCATTAAAAGTTCTCGTAGTGTTGATATTTTAGGTTCTTAACCATAGCACATCTTAAGAGCCATGAGGATTAGTAAGCATTAAGCTTGAACTTACAATAATAACCTTAGTTAGCATTAGCATGGACCATAGAGATATTGAAGCGATGTTGACAAATTTTCTTAGATTTTGACCATGTTAGTCGAAAGGATGATTAAATTGATTGTGGATTATCTTATAAGTTTGAGTCTTTCAAAAGAAATTGTATTTATAATTGTTGAGAAGCGACCATGCATTTAAATTTTAATTCGGAAGAATAAATGAGATAAAATACTATGTCCTTAAAATTGGTGTCAAATGAAACATGTTCTACATTTCTTCTATACTTTCTCTATCATATCCTCTATAATCAATGTCAATTCATTTATTTATTTTTGAAATTTCTTCCATCTTTTCTCACGCTTATCTTATCTTCATTGTGAGTAACTATATCATAATGATTCAAAATTAACTTAAGCTTCTTAATGAGGAACATCACTTTCTCCATATCCATTAAAATTGCTAAGTTGTAAATTCATTTATTTATTTTTGAGATTTCTTCCATCTTTTCTCACACTTATCTTATCTTCATTGTGAGTAACTATATCATAATGATTCAAAATTAACTTAAACTTCTTAATGAGGAACATCACTTTCTCCATATCCATTAAAATTGCTAAGTTGTAAGTCCTTAGGTCTCATCTCCATTCGTCTATGTCATCTACGTGTCTTGTCGATTCTTATAATACACCCGTTTCTTCTTCCCATGTCTTCTTTAAGTGCTTTATAACTCATCTTACTTGTACATCAAATATTGTACTACGATAGAAAATTATGAACGTGCATCTAAAAAAAATTATGAACGTGCATCTATAAAAAATTATGAACGTGCATCTAGTTAATGTTGCTCAATGGTCTTAACCTACAAATTATGAACCTCCATCTAGTATCAAAGAAATAGATGCAGAGGTACACATAGACAATTTTTGTTTAACTTTTCTATGAAGCATTGCTAGGTTTTTTGTTGTTACAAAAGGAAATCAAGAATTGAAAGTTTAAGTAGAAAACCAATTAATATCAATTTATTTAAATTATTATATGCAACATTTTCAAAATATGAAATTATGTTAATTTGAGAATATTATGAATTTGATAAATATAACATAATCATGGATATGTGTTTTATAATTTAAATGTTTGTAAGTTTGGGGTTTCAAAAAAATTTGTATTTAGAATGTCTCAAAAGAGACCTTGCATTTCAGTGTATAAGAATAGATAGGATAAAATGTAGTCTCCTCAAAGTTAGTGTCAAATGAAACATGTTTTACATTTTTTCTATCCTTTCTTTATCATATCCTTTGTAATTAATATCAATTCATTTATTTATTTTTCAAATTTCTTTCACTTTTTCCAATTCATTTATTTATTTTTCAAATTTCTTTCACTTTTTCTCACACTTATCTTCATTGTGAGTAACTAAATCATAATGATTCAAAATTAAATTAATTTTCTTAATGTGGAATATCACTATCTCCATATCCATTAATATTGCTAAGTTGTATGTCCTTAGGTCTCATCTCCATTCATCTATGTCATCTACTTATCTTTCCAATTCTTATAATACACCCATTTCTTCTTCCTATGTCTTCTTTAGGTGCTTTACAACTCAACTTACTTGTACATCAAATATTGTAAGATGATAGAAAATTATGAACTTGCATCTAATTAATGTTGTTTGATGGTCTTAACCTGCAAATTATGAACCTTCATCTAGTGTCAACACAATAGATGCAAAGGTACATGGAGACAATTGTTGTTCAACTTTACTATGAGGCATTAGTTGTTTGTTGTTGTTCCAACTGTAAATCGAGAATTGAAATTTTTAGTAGAAAACCAATTAATATCGAGTTATTTAAATTATTATATGCAACGTTTCCAAGATATGAAATTATGTTAATTTGAGAATATTATGGATTTGATAAATATAATGTAATCATGAATATGTGTTTTATAATTTCAATGTTTTTTTGATTGTGTATTATGTTTAACACTAATATCACCCCTAATCCCAATTTCCAGAATAACAGTGATGAAGTTGGTAACGATCATATTATTGTAATTAAACCTCTTCCCTTTTATCACTCTATTTTGTCTTAGAAGGGGATAAAGTAGTATAGAAAGCATTAGGAGAATTTTAGGGTAAAAATGGCCTCAAAACAAAACAAAAAAAGTATTATCAAAATCAATTTTAAAATAACAACTAGAATTCAAGAGGATGATGTCAACCATAAGGGTAAATATTTTTGGAGGGAAAGGAAGAAAACTATTTTTTAATCATATTTTGACTTATCTCTTTATAGGTATACTCAAATTTCAAGCGTAAGCACTCGTTGGATGTGGAATTAAATTCCACATCCAACGAGTATTCACTCTACATATGTTTGATGGACCCACAATGAGATAATCTGGAAATACATGAAAAAATGTGTTTCTTGTGGGTCTATCAAAAGTATGTATAGTGGGTACTCATTGAATGCTTAATTTAATTTTGCATTGAACGAGTGCCTACACTTCAAATTTGAGTAAACTTATAAGGATATAAGTCGAAAACATGCTTAAGAGAAGTATTTTGTTCCTTCCCTTTGAAAATTCATATCTTTTATTTTATTATTTTAACTATTATTTATTATTTAACTTAAAAGACCCATTTTAGACCTCAAATTCCCCATAACATAGATTTTGGTGGAACAATATGACATATTTTTAAATGTCCCAACCCTTACAATTTCTATTTCATAATTTCCATATCACTATGTCTAATAGTGAAGAGTCAAGTGCTAATAATAGAGATGTGAAACATGGAGATGACAATAAGACCATGTATATTGAAGATGAGTGTATGCATGAAATAAATGTGTAATAGTGAAGAGTCAAGTGCTAATAATAGAGATGTGAAACATGGAGATGACAATAAGACCATGTATATTGAAGATGAGTGTATGCATGAAATAAATGTGATAAATCAATTGTTACCTGATACTTACGATAGGTGCATATTCATAGAGGTGACCAACACATACTAAATATGGATGAAGTTCTAGACCATGACACCTCCATATAGGTAACTTCATAATGGTATTTATGAAATGTATTGGATCAAATCATATATAAATTGTAAAGGGTCGTGTCATATGAGATTAAATAAATGAACTTATGTGTAAATTTCGTAAATATGCTAGTGTAAATATCTAATGTGAAGCTCAAGTCCAAGACTCAGTCCAAGACTCAACTAGTGAATATCTAAGCATGTAAAGTTGTAAATAAATATTTGTAAACCATGTATTTGGCTTTCCATAGTTAACTTAAACTCGTTAAAAGTAATGGAATATTTCACTAATATTTTGATTTTTGATGTAGGAAGAGGTTAACTACATAATATGTGATGAAAAGGTATTTGAAAACAATTTTTTTAAATAATAATAATTTTTATTTTTTTTATAAATTTACTTTTATGTTATTTAGATTATTATATATATATATTTTTTATTTAAATGATATAAAAACAAAAAAAACATTTTTCGAAAATTAAAGATTAATATTTTCTTTATTTTAATATAATTTTTTTTTGTTCATTTACGTAATGATAAAAAAAAACATTTTTTCAAAAATTAAAAAATAATATTTTATTTATTTTAATATAATTTTTTTGTTTACTACGTAATTATATATAATTTTAAAATATGATAATAATATAAATAAAATAAATATTGTATTCATTACTTTAATGTTTTGATTTACCATCCATTTAATAAATATTTAAATTAAACATTCTATTAATTATAAAAAAATGTTTTAAATATGAACTTGAATGATTCGACCAAGACGATGATTCAAAACATATCCATTTTGCAATTGCCAATGTTAGTATGGTTGAAACAGAAATGAAAATCTCTACTTGATCTATGTCGAACCAACAATCCCTAGATTGCGGTCATTTAACTGTAGGAGATGCAGGTACTTTAACTGAGAGTTTATTGTATTTACACGAGCTATTGTCTCATGTCTCCCCACTAGAATCTATTATTGTCTCCATCTGAGTGTTCAACACATTTTGGATTAGGAGGGTTCTACAAGGAACGGTCGTCAGAGTAATGTAATTACACCCACTAATTAGTTTGTCTTTTTAACTTCTTTGGTAACGAGTAATTGGCCAATTATACCATTGTAACAAATATCTTTATTTGAATATAAAAGACAGATCCAAGGTGTTGTAGAGTGCATTAGTTATGCATTTCCTTGTGGCTATAGCAACAATTAGATTCAAGTTCTATTACTTTTCCTATGAACAACAAACCGATATCAGAGTGATCTAGAACCCTCATACGAGAGAAAGATTCAATATCTTGCAACCACAAAAAAATGAAAAATAGGAAAAATAATGGCTATTATTGGCGTGGAGCGATAAATACAAGGTTATTAGTGTTCTAAGGTGCGATAAAGCAAGAAAGGGTCGTTGCCATATGGTCTACAAGAAAAGGTCACTGCCATATAGTTTGCAAGAAGGGTCAAGCCATACAGTCTGCAAGAAAAGGTCACTTTCATACAATTTGCAAGAAGGGTTGTCACCATACAATCTGCAAAAAGGGTTGCATCTATTACTAGTAAGCAGTGTTACCCAAAAATATAATTTTTTGAAAGAGGAAGATGGCTTCGAGCAGAAAAACCTTCGCCCAAATATATTATTTCATAGGGAATAACTATGAAGTGTGGTCGATAAAAATGATGACTTTGTTGAGGGCTCATGACGTTTGGGATTATGTATCCCATGGGTATATAGAACCAACGAATGAAGCATCCAAATAGGCCCTTACGAATGCCCATAGAAATTAATAAAGAGAACATAGAAGGAAGGATGCAAAGGCATTGCATCTCATTTAGAATGATTTGGATAAAACCTTCTTCCCCAAGATTTCTCTTGCAAGGTTCTTTAAAACCACTTGGGATATCTTGGAAATCACCTATTAGGGCATGCCCAAGGTGAAGACAGTGAAACTTCAAACTTTGAGAAGAGACTTTGAAACCCTAGAAATGAAGGAGCTAGAATCAATAGATTAGTACATGACCCAATTAACGACCATTGTAAATCAATTGAAGGTGTACGGTGAAGATGTGACAGATCAAAAGGTAGTCAAAAAGGTTCGTAGAACCCTATCCAAAAAGTTTGATTCTATTGTCACGATGATCGAAGAAGAAAAATATTTGAGTTAGCTCTTTGTAGATGAATTGATGGGGTCTCTTCTATCCCACAAATCCAAAATCAACATAAATGAAATTTCCTCGTTGAAAATGCATCCAAGACTTAGGTTTCTCTTTTCATAGGAAGAGGAAGAGGAAAATTTAGGAGATAGAAAGACAATGAGGAATATTTAGAACAAGAAAGGAGGATAGATGACAAAGGATCATAGAGAACTCAGAGGTATGATAAATCTAAGATCAAATTTTATTATTGCAATAAACTGGGTCATTACGCTAGTGAATGTAGGAAAAAGTAGGCTAACCTAGGAAAAAAATGCCAATTATTTGAATACCTATGAGAACAATGAAGAATTTGTGTTCCTTACCTATCTTGCTTCCCGCAAAACCTGAAATGATGTATGGATTTTAGATAATGGATGCAATAATCACATGACTGACAATAGAGATTTAATTTTGATTTTGGATGAATCAGTGAAAACAAAAGTTAAATCAGGCACAGACTCTATTGTAGATGTGAAGGGTAAAGGAGTGGTCAATATCATTATGAAACAAGGCCAACAAAAACATAGAGAATATGTGTTCTATGCCCCAGGTTTGAAACATAACCGCATTAGTTTTGGCCAACTCACTCAGAAAGGGTACAATGTAGTCTTCAATGGAGAAGAATATTTCATTTATGATAAGCTTCCTAGTAAGAATTCGATTGTTAAAATTCAAATGACCAAGAACTGAATGTATTTGCTTGTTATGACTTATAAAAAGCATGATACTTCATTTTCCCAAAAGGCGACTTGCATGGCTGATTTTTGGTTATGGCTATTTAGATATGGTTATCTTCATTTCTCTGGTTTGAAGTTGTTGCAACATAAAGGGTTGGTAAGAGGTCTTCCTTCCATCCATGAACTAGCTGACACATGTGAGTGTTGCATTCTTTCAAAGAAACACAAGGATAGATTCCCTAAAGGTGCTTCTTATAGAGCTAAGGATCCCCTAAAGCTGGTTCATACTGACTTGTGTGAACCAATGCAACATCAACTGCTTGGAGGAAGTTATTATTTTTTTACTTTCATAGATGACTATAACAGAAAGACATGAGGGTACTTCCTTCGGAGGAAATCATAATCATTTGACAAGTTCAAATATTCAAAGAACTAGTCAAGAAACACAGTGGCTACCATATTAAAGTGTTGAGATCAGACAGAGGAGGAGAATATGATTCGAATGAGTTCAATTTTTTTTGCAAGGAACATGGCATCAAATGAAAATCCATGGATAGATATACACTACAATAGAATGGTGTATCCAAGAGGAAAAACAGAACTATCATGAGCATGGCAAGGACCATGTTAAAAGGAAAAAAAATGTCTCATGAATTTTGGGGAGAAGCAATATCTTGTTCTATATATATTTTGAACAAGTCACCCACAAGAAGTGTGATGAATAAAGTGCCACAAGAAACATGGTTGGGTATGCGTTCTTGTGTAGCACACTTCAAATTTTTTGGTTGCATAGCATATGTCCATGTACCTAAATAACCTGGGAAGAAATTGGATGACAGGAACGAGAAATGTATTTTCATTGATATAGTAAATAGTCCAAGGATTATAGACTATACAATCCAATGACCAAGAAAGTGATCATCAACAAAGATGTAGATTTTAAAGAAGAAGAGGCATGGAATAGAAGCATATAAAAGTCTATAGCCATTGGAACAATAATTCCACACATTGAAGATGTAGAAAAAGAAGAATAGGTTGAATAGAGAGAACAACAAGGTTCACAAGTAAAGTCACTAGACAAGAATACTACATCGAGGACTCCAAAAAATTCAACTCAAGGAGAATCATCAAGCTCATCATATCTAAATGTTCCTAGTCCTCAATCTAGTAATAATTATGAGTCAATTCCTAGAAAGATGAGAAGTCTACAAGATATTTATGAAGAGTTAGGTGCTCATTAAAATTATGCATTGTTCACTTATCAACCCACATTTTTTGAGGAAGAAATCAAACATGAACAATGGGTTAAGGCAATGGATGAGGAAATAGATTCCATTGAGAGAAAATAAACATAGGATCTAGTAGACTTGTCTAGTGAAATGGGTATATAAAACCAAACTAAATGAAAAAGGTGAATTGGATAGATACAAGGAAAGACTAGTAGCAAGGGGTTTTCACAATGACACAAGATTGACTTCGAGAAGCATTTGCACATGTTGCCAAATTAGACATGGTACAAGAAATTTTGGCATTGATTGGCCAAAACAAATGGAAGGTGTACCAAATGGATGTGAAATCTACATTTCTGAATGGCATTCTAGAAGAAAAAAGAAGTTTTTGTGCAATAACCACTAGGATATGAGATCAGAGGACATTAAGACAAAGTGTATAGGTTGAAGAAAGATCTTGATGGGCTCAAACAAGCTCCAAGAGATTGGTACAACAAGATAGATTTGTGTTTGATCGGATATGGTTTCAACAGAAGCAACACCGAACTTACACTTTACAAAAAGGTAAATCAACATTGCTGAAATTTGATTGTTTGCTTGTATATCGATGATATGATTTATATAGGATATTTGTCAATGAATCAATTTAAATATGCTATGATTTTTTTTTTTTTGAGATGACTGATTTGGGCTCGATGAAGTTTTTTTCTTAGCATAGAGGTAAATCAATCAAAACATGGAATTTTTATATGTCAAACAAAATATGCATTTGGTTTGTTAAAAAGATTTAGAATGAAAAATTGTAAGGAAGCACCCACACTTGTAGCAACAGGAACTAAAATCAACAAGGAAGACAAAGGTGTAGATGTAGATCCAACATCATTCAAGAGACTAGTTGGAAGTCTCATGTATCTCATTACCAGTAGACCATATATCATGTATCTAGTTAGCTTCATTTCCATATTTATGGAGACACCTAAAGACATACATTGGAAAGTTGGAAAAAGAACTTTTTGTACATTGTAGGAACAACATGATATGGTATTTTATATTCAAGGACAAAGAATGATTTCTTGATTGGCTATACGAACAATGATTTTGTAGGAAATCTATATGATAGGAAGATCACTTCAGGATGTGTTTTCCACTAGGGTTCAGAAGTAATCTCATGAGCATCCAAGAAGCAACCCATTGTGATGCTCTCATCAATAGAGACAGAGTATGTAGCACCACCAACAATAACAACTTGTCAAATAGTGTGGTTACACAGAGTTCTCAACGATCTTCAACAAAGACAAGAAGAAGCAACCCCAATCTACTGCGACAACAACTCAACAATAACACTATCCAAAAATAATGTTTTTCACCAAAAAAACAAGTGTATAGATTGGATATCGTTTTATTAAAAAGCTTGTAAATAAGGTTGATATTTATTTAGAACCATGTAAATCACAAGACCAATTGATTGACATATTCACAAAGCCATTGACAATAAATGTTTCTGAATTTCAGAGACAAAATTTAAGAGTAATAGATGATCAAACACTCAACAGATATAATTAATTAAGGGAGAGTGTTAGAGTAACGTAATTACACCCACTAATTAGTTTGTCCTTTTAACATGTTCAATAACGGGTAGTTAGTTAGTTATACCATTGTACCAAATATTTTTATATGAATATAGAAGACAAATCCGAGGTGTTGTAGAGTGCATTAGTTTTACAATGCATTTGTGTAGTTCTGCATTTTTGTTGTGGTTGTAGCAACAATCATATTTGATTTCTTGTCCTTTGCCTTTGAGCAACACAAGCTATAGTGGCTGCAAAGACAAATGAATGTGAAGACATATCTTCTAATCAATGCAATATGTAGCGCTTTAATTGTTTTACAGTTTCTAATGATCATGGATTGGAAGAATTCTATTGTAATGCACAACACAGAGATGTGAATCATGAACTGATTTAGTTGTAAAAATCAAGCGCACAAACGTTGAGCTTGCTATGTCCTGAATCCAGAGTGGAAGGGTAGGAAAGAGATCATACAACCAAACTTGGAATGGAAGAGAGTTCCCAGGTGCCATAAAGAAACATAATTGATTAAATTTCAGCTATTTTGGTTTAGCTTATATACTCTGTAGAGTGTAGATAGGCTAATTTGCATACATTGAACTTTGAAGATAAAGCCAATAGGAATTTCAAAGTAGAAAGGGCATCAATAATTATTCCTGTTGATTTTTTAAAAATAAATTATGATAAATTCGTGTGGTGAGATAGGTGGTGCTAAAA
>JASDQU010882134.1:0-11826 GCA_032191745.1 Picea mariana | reverse complement strand
CTATAATTTCTACGGGCGGCCTTCGGTCAGAGGTTGATGCGTGGCGGACAAGTAGACTATTGCTTTTGTAATCGCTGTCGACAGAACATTCGCGAAATTGCCATGCATTTAGTTTAGGTCCACATGTATTTGCCTTCTCTGACTGTTTGTTTCCTTTCATTTCGTAAAGGTCAAAGTGGCGAGTGACGTTGGAAAACAAAACTGAGTGTGAAAGTAGCCATTTTAAAGAATTCAATGGGCTCTACTTAAATTTGACACTGGTTATCCAGATTCAACTCCCATGCTCAAGATAGAAAGCGTCTTGTTCAAAAAATGATTACAAAATGCTATGAATAATGTGTCTAAATACTAAAATTATTGCCTGGTGGATGGACTTCTCCGTAGAACCTTCTTCACATTTGACGGCTGAACAGAATTACACTAAATTCAAAGGAAGCATCATCCAAATCTCAGAGCTCATAATTTTGAAACAGGAGAATGTGGCGAAGATTCGTGTGGATAAATTTAGCCGTACAAATATGACTTTATGCCCGACGTCATCGCTCGCCTCATCAATTTTATGAATTCCAGAATTTCGGTTTGAAAAACTTCCAGCACTGCCCTTTTTTAATTTTGTGTCACGGAGCAGGCCTGTAATTTGACATTTTTATTTGAGCTCGTATCTGACATGTGGATACGAAATCCACAAGTCATTATTAGTCCCGGCCCAAAGCTCCTGGACTATAGCGATGGGAGTTAGCGATTGATTAACTATTAGTTGTGTCGTTGACTTTTAATTTTTTTTGGATTAGCAATATTTAATATAGGAAAATCTGAAAAAATATTTTTTATTAAAATTAAAATAAATCGAAAATCATTTTTATCTTACATTAATGTTAGTGCACTGTAACTAACTGCAGCCACTGTAATATTAATGCTAGTCCCATCTAACTGTGAGCACTGACTGTAGATTGTAGTATTAATGTTAGTGCCGTTTAACTGGACTGTAGCTTTCCTTCGGGCGTGCACCTACCACACAGATCACACAGATGTCAGGAGGAGGGGATTTGACATCCATTCATTCATCCATGGCAATTGGTACGGGTTTCTGGTGGTATTGTAACTTTTCAACGGAAAATTGCAGTTTATTTCATGGTTACATATTAATGTAATCATGAATATGTGTTTTATAATTTCAATGTTTTTTATTTTTTATTTTTTATTGTGTATTATGTTTAACACTAATATCACCCCTAATCCCAATTTCCAGAATAACAGTGATGAAGTCAGTAAGGATCATATTATTGTAATTAAACCTCTTCCCTTTTATCGCTCTATTTTGCCTTGGAAGGGGATAAAGTAGTATAGAAAGCATTAGTAGAATTTTAGGGTAAAAATGGCCTCAAAACAAAACAAAAAAAGTATTATCAAAATCAATTTTAAAATAACAACTAGAATTCAAGAGGATGATGCCAACCATAAGGGTAAATATTTTTGGAGGGAAAGGAAGAAAACTATTTTTTTAATCATATTTTGACTTATCTCTTTATAGGTATACTCAAATTTCAAGTGTAAGCACGATGTGGAACGAGTATTCACTTTACATATGTTTGATGGACCCACAATGAGATAATCTAGAAATACATGAAAAAATGTGTTTCTTGTGGGTCTATCAAAAATATGTATAGTAAGTACTCATTGGATGCTGAATTTAATTTTGCATTGAACAAGTGCCTACACTTCAAATTTGAGTAAACTTATAAAGATATAAGTCGAAAATATGCTTAAAAGAAGTATTTTGTTCCTTCCCTTTGAAAATTCATAGCTTTTATTTTATTATTTTAACTATTATTTATTATTTAACTTAGAAAGCCCATTTTAGACCTCAAATTCTCCATAACGTAGATTTTGGTGGAACAATATGACATATTTTCGAATGTCCCAACCCTTACAATTTCTATTTCCTAATTTCCATATCACTATGTCTAATAGTGAAGAGTCAAGTGCTAATAATAGAGATGTGAAACATGGGGATGACAATAATACCATGTATATTGAAGATGAGTGTATGCATAAAATAAATGTGATAAATCAATTGTTACATGATACTTACGATAGGTGCATATTCATAGAGGTGACCAACACATACTAGATATGGATGAAGTTATTCATAGAGGTGACCAACACATACTAGATATGGATGAAGTTCTAGACCATGACACCTCCATATAGGTAACTTCATAATGGTATTTATGAAATGTATTGGATAAAATCATATATAAATTGTAAAGGGTCGTGTCATATGAAATTAAATAAATAAATTTATATATAAATTTTGTAAATATGTTAGTGTAAATATCTAATGTAAAGCTCAAGGCCAAGACTGAACTAGTGAATAACTAAGCATGTAAAGTTGTAAATAAATATTTGTAAACCATGTAGTTGGCTTTCCATAGTTAACTTAAACTCGATAAAAGTAATGGAATATTTCACGAATATTTTGATTTTTGATGTAGGAAGAGGTTAACTACATAATATGTGAAGAAAAGGTACTTGAAAACAATTTTTTAAAATAATAATAATTTTTATTTTTTTTTAAATTTACTTTTATGTTATTTTTATGTTATTTAGATTATTTTACATATTTTTTCTATTTAAATGATATAAAAATTAAAAAAACATTTTTCGAAAATTAAAGATTAATATTTTATTTATTTTAATATAATTTTTTTGTTCATTTACGTAATGATAAAAAAAAAACATTTTTTCAAAAATTAAAGAAAAATATTTTATTTATTTTAATATAATTTTTTGTTTACTACGTAATTATATATAATTTTAAAATATGATAATAATATAAATAAAATAAATATTGTATTCATTACTTTAATGTTTGATTTACCATCCATTTAATAAATATTTAAATTAAACATTGTATTAATTATAAAAAAATGTTTTAAATATGAACTTGAATGATTCGACCAAGACGATGATTCAAAACATATCCATTTTGCAATTGCCAATGTTAGTATGGTTGAAACAGAAATGAAAAGCTCTACCTGATCTATGTCGGACCAACAATCCCTAGATTGCAGTCATTTAACTGCAGGAGATGCAGGTACTTTAACCAAGAGTTTATTGTATTTACACGAGCTATTGTCTTGTGTCTCCCCACTAGAATCTATTATTGTATCCATTTGAGTGTTCAACACATTTTGGATTAGGAGGGTTCTACAAGGAACGGTCGTCAGAGTAATGTAATTACACCCACTAATTAGTTTGTCTTTTTAACTTCTTTGGTAACGAGTAATTGGCCAATTATACCATTGTAACAAATATCTTTATTTGAATATAGAAGACAGATCCAAGGTGTTGTAGAGTGCATTAGTTATGCATTTCCTTATGGCTGTAGCAACAATCAGATTCAAGCTCTATTACTTTTCCTATGAACAACAAACCAGTATCAGAGTGATCTAGAACCCTCATACAAGAGAAAGATTCAATATCTTGCAACCACATAAAAAATGAAAAATAGGAAAAATAATGGCTATCATTGGCGTGGAGCGATAAAGACAAGGTTATTAGTGCTCTAAGGTGCGATAAAGTAAGAAAGGGTCACTGTCATACGGTCTACAAGAAAAGGTCACTGCCATATAGTTTTCAAGAAGGGTCACGCCATACAGTCTGCAAGAAAAGGTCGCTTTCATACAATTTGCAAGAAGGGTTGTCACCATACAATCTGCAAAAAGGGTTGCATCTATTACTAGTAAGCACTCTTACCCAAAAATATAATTTTTTGAAAGAGGAAGATGGCTTCGAGCAGAAAAACCTTTGCCCAAATATATTATTTCATAGGGAATAACTATGAAGTGTGGTCGATAAAAATGTTGACTTTGTTGAGGGCTCAGGATGTTTGGGATTATGTATCCCATGGGTATATAGAACCAGCGAATGAAGCATCCAAATAGGCCTTGACGAATGCCCATAGAAATTAGTTAAGAGAACATAGAAGGAAGGATGCAAAGGTATTGCATCTCATTCAGAATGATTTGGATAAAACCTTCTTCCCCAAGATTTCTCTTGCAAGGTTCTTTAAAACCACTTGGGATATCTTGGAAATCACCTATTAGGGCATGCCCAAGGTGAAGACAGTGAAACTTCAAACTTTGAGAAGAGACTTTGAAACCCTAGAAATGAAGGAGCTAGAATCAATAGATTAGTACATGACCCAAGTAACGACCATTGTAAATCAATTGAAGGTGTACGGTGAAGATGTGACGGATCAAAAGGTAGTCAAAAAGGTTCGTAGAACCCTATCCAAAAAGTTTGATTCTATTGTCACAATGATCGAAGAAGAAAAATATTTGAGTCAACTCTTTGTAGATGAATTGATGGGGTCTCTTCTATCCCACAAATCCAAAATCAACATAAACGAAATTTCCTCGTTGAAAATGCATCCAAGACTTAGGTTTCTCTTTTCATAGGAAGAGGAAGAGGAAAATTCAGGAGATAGAAAGACAATGAGGAATATTTAGAACAAGAAAGGAGGAGAGATGACAAAGGATCATAGATAACTCAGATGAATGATAAATCTAAGATCAAATTTTATTATTGCAATAAACTAGGTCATTACGCTAGTGAATGTAGGAAAAAGTAGGCTAACCTAGGAAAAAAATGCCAATTATTTGAATACCTTTGAGAACAATGAAGAATTTGTGTTCCTTACCTATCTTGCTTCCCGCGAAACCTGAAATGATGTATGGATTTTAGATAATGGATGCAATAATCACATGACTGACAATAGAGATTTGATTTTGAATCTGGTTGAATCATTGAAAACAAAAGTTAAATCAGGCACAGACTCTGTTGTAGATGTGAAGGGTAAAGGAGTGGTCAATATCATTACGAAACAAGGCCAACAAAAACATAGAGAATATGTGTTCTATGCCCCAGGTTTGAAACATAACCTCATTAGTGTTGGCCAACTCACTCAGAAAGGGTACAATGTAGTCTTCAATGGAGAAGAATATTTCATTTATGATAAGCTTCCTAGTAAGAATTTGATTTTTGAAATTCAAATGACCAAGAACTGAATGTATTTGCTTGTTATGACTTATAAAAAGCATGATACTTCATTTTCCCAAAAGGCAACTTTCATGGCTGATTTTTGGTTATGGAAATTCAGATCTGTTTATCTTCATTTCTCTGGTTTGAAGTTGTTGCAACATAAAGGGTTGGTAAGAGGTCTTCCTTCCATCCATGAACTAGCTGACACATGTGAGTGTTGCATTCTTTCAAAGAAACATAGGGATATATTCCCTAAAGGTGCATCTTATAGAGCTAAGGATCCCCTAAAGCTGGTTCATACTGACTTGTGCAAACCAATGCAACATCAACTGCTTGGAGGAAGTTATTATTTTTTTACTTTCATAGATGACTATAACAGAAAGACATGGGGGTACTTCCTTGGGAGGAAATCATAAGCATTTGACAAGTTCAAATATTTAAATAACTAGTCAAGAAACACAGTGGCTACCATATTAAAGTGTTGAGATCATACAGAGGAGGAGAATATGATTCGAATGAGTTCAATTTTTTTTGCAAGGAACATGGCATCAAATGAAAATCCATGGATAGATATACACTACAATAGAATGGTGTATCCAAGAGGAAAAACAGAACTATCATGAACATGGCAAGGAGCATGTTAAAAGGGAAAAAAATGTCTCATGAATTTTGGGGAGAAGCAATATCTTGTTCTATATATATTTTGAACAAGTCACCCACAAGAAGTGTGATGACTAAAGTGCCACAAGAAGCATGGTTGGGTATGCGTTCTTGTGTAGCACACTTCAAATTTTTTGGTTGCATAGGATATGTCCATGTACCTAAATAACCTAGGAAGAAATTGGATGACAGGAATGAGAAATGTATTTTCATTGATACAGTAAATAGTCCAAGGATTATAGACTACAATCCAATGACCAAGAAAGTGATCATCAACAAAGATGTAGAGTTTAAAGAAGAAGAGGCATGGAATAGAAGCATAGAAAAGTCTGTAACCATTGGAACAACAATTCCACACATTGAAGATGTAGCAAAAGAAGAATAGGTTGAACAGAGAGAACAACAAGGTTCACAAGTACAGTCACTAGACAAGAATACTCCATCGAGGACTCCAAGAAATTCAACTCAAGGAGAATCATCAAGCTCATCAGATCTATATGTTCCTAGTCCTCAATCTAGTAATAATTCTGAGTCAATTCCTAGAAAGCTGAGAAGTCTACAAGATATTTATGAAGAGTTAGGTGCTCATTAAAATTATGCATTGTTCACTTATCAACCCACATTTTTTGAGGAAGAAATCAAACATGAGCAATGGGTTAAGGCAATGGATGAGGAAATAGATTCCATTGAGAGAAAAGAAACATAGGATCTAGTAGACTTACCCAAAGACAAATAACGTATTGGAGTGAAATGGGTATATAAAACCAAACTAAATGAAAAAGGTGAATTGGATAGATACAAGGAAAGACTAGTAGCAAGGGGTTTTCACAGTGACACAAGATTGACTTCGAGAAGCATTTGTACATGTTGCCAAATTAGACATGGTACAAGAAATTTTGGCATTGGTTGCCCAAAACAAATGGAAGGTGTACCAAATGGATGTGAAATCTACATTTCTGAATGGCATTCTAGAAGAAAAAGAAGTTTTTGTGCAACAACCACTAGGATATGAGATCAAAGGACATTAAGACAAAGTGTACATGTTGAAGAAAGATCTTGATGGGCTCAAACAAGCTCCAAGAGCTTGGTACAACAAGATAGATTTGTGTTTGATCGGATATGGTTTCAACAGAAGCAACAACGAACTTACACTTTACAAAAAGGTAAATCAACATTGCCGAAATTTTATTGTTTGCTTGTATATCGATGATATGATTTATATAGGATATTTGTCTATGAATCAATTTAAATATGCTATGAATTTTTTTTTTGGAGATGATTTGGGCTGGATGAAGTTTTTTTCTTAGCGTAGAGGTAAATCAATCAAAACATGGAATTTTTATATGTCAAACAAAATATGCATTTGGTTTGTTAAAAAGATTTAGAATGAAAAATTGCAAGGAAGCACCCACACCTGTAGCAACAGGAACTAAAATCAACAAGGAAGACAAAGGTGTAGATGTAGATCCAACATCATTCAAGAGACTAGTTGGAAGTCTCATGTATCTCATTACCAGTAGACCATATATCATGTATCTAGTTAGCTTCATTTCCATATTTATTGAGACACCTAAAGACATGCATTGGAATGTTGGAAAAAGAACTCTGAGTACATTGCAGGAACAACATGATATGGTATTTTTTATTCAAGGACAGAGAATGATTTCTTGATTGGCTATACGAACAATGATTTTGCAGGAAATCTATATGATAGGAAGATCACTTCAGGATATGTTTTCCACTAGGGTTCAGAAGTAATCTCATGAACATCCAAGAAGCAACCCGTTGTGATGCTCTCATCAATAGAGACAGAGTATGTAGCACCACCAACAATAACAACTTGTCAAATAGTGTGGTTACACAGAGTTCTCAACGATCTTCAACAAAGACAAGAAGAACCAACCCCAATCTACTGCGACAACAACTCAACAATGACACTATCCAAAAATCATGTTTTTCACCAAAAAAGAAAGCGTATAGATTGGATATCATTTTATTAAAAAGCTTGTAAATAAGGTTGATATTTATTTAGAACCATGTAAATCACAAGACCAATTGGTTGACATATTCACAAAGCCATTCACAATAGATGTTTTTGAATTTTAGAGGCAAAATTTAGGAGTAATAGATGATCAAGCACTCAACATATGTAATTAATTAAGGGGGAGTGTTAGAGTAACGTAATTACACCTACTAATTAGTTTATCCTTTTAACGTCTTCAATTATGGGTAGTTAGTTAGTTATACCATTGTACCAAATATTTTTATATGAATATAGAAAACAAATCCAAGGTGTTGTAGAGTGCATTAGTTTTACAATTCATTTGTGTAGTTCTGCATTTTCGTTGTGGTTGTAGCAACAATCATATTTGATTTCTTGTCCTTTGCCTTTGAGCAACACAAGCTATAGTGGTTGCAAAGACAAATGAATGTGAAGACATATCTTCTGATCAATGCAATATGTAGCGCTTTAATTGTTTTACAGTTTCTAATGATCATGGATTGGAAGAATTCTATTGTAATGCACAACACAGAGATGTGAATCATGAACTGATTTAGTTGTAAAAATCAAGCGCACAAACGTTGAGCTTGCTGTGTCCTGAATCCAGAGTGGAAGGGTAGGAAAGAGATCATACAACCAAACTTGGAATGGAAGAGAGTTCCCAGGTGTCATAAAGAAACGTAATTGATTAAATTTCAGCTATTTTGGTTTAGCTTATATACACTGTAGAGTGTAGATAGGTTAATTTGCATACATTGAACTTTGAAGATAAAGCCAATAGGAATTTCAAAGTAGAAAGGGCATCAATAATTATTCCTGTTGATTTTAAAAAAATAAATGATATAAATTCGTGTGGTGAGATAGGTGGTGTTAAAATTACACTCAAATTTAATATAAAAATTTAGATTTTCTCAAAACTAAGACACACAAGCCGATATAAAAAAATAAACATAGAACTATGGAAGATGAGAGTAAAAGAGAAACATAGAGCATAGCTGGATAGATTAATCAAACTCCTGACAATTGTGTTGGGGAGAATCTAGCCATACTGGGACAATTGCTCGTTGGTGTGGCCACTCCTGGTGTTGTTGGATTTGATGTGGGGTGAAGAGTAGAGCATAAAGCTCCCCAATTTTGTGTTCCACCAGCTCCTAGTGGAATTTCAGGTTTTCCATATCCCTCCGTAGGTCAAAGATCAGTTGAAGTTGATCTTCTGAAAATCTCATAGAGTGTTTCTCAACACAATGTTGGTGGGAGTCTTCACCTTGTTTCAGAGATCTATAGTATACATTTTCCCTTCTGGCAGCAGAGGCTGCATGAAATCACTATTTTTTATTATTTAAATTTTATTTATGAATGTAAAAATGGATTCAGCATGCTAAAAAAACCTAAAACATTCAGATTACACAAAAATAATCACTCAATTCTACAAATCTAACAATTTCTTACCAAATTTTAAACAAATATTCCCAAAAAATATCATTTTATATAACATTTAAACTCCCAACCTTACTTTAACTTTTTTCTTTCCCCACAAACTTCACTTATTAATTTAAATACCATTATTAATTCAAATTTTCACACATACCTCTAAGAGGAAAACGTAGTTGACATATACAATATATGCTTCAGAAGCGTGCACGACTCTGATTTTACGCCCAAAGTCATCACTCTCAATCAATTTTATCGATTCCAGAAAGTTCGATTTCAATGATATCTAAACGCCAAGTTGTCCAATCAAAMTCGAGCTCTAGTTTCTTCCGGGTATGCCATGTTTTCYTTAAAACTTCTCRTGCCTTTCAGAGCGCATCACGTCACGCATTTTCATTCATAGTCTGTGCACTGGGTGGAAGTTTCGGGCATGGGCCGGAGGTTTGAATTTCATGTTTCTTACATTTTTGGGCTTAGACTTTTAAATCATATTATTTTAACTATAAAATTTATATATTAAATAATTAAAAATAAACTATTTGTTAATTAAATAAAAATAATTTAAAATATTATTATACTAATAATTTATTTTTATAATTATAATTAAATTAAACATTAAATTGGTGTATAAAATTTTTTTTTAATGATTTAACTAATAAAATTTGTAAAAATAAATATATCCTACTTTTTTTTAATTTTAAATTTATAATTTTTTAAAATAAATTTATATTTTTAACTATTAAACTTACTTATATTTTTAAGTATTAAATTCATTTATATAAATTATAAAGGCTACGGGGTCATTTTTATATGGAAGGGGTTAGGAATTTTCTCTAACAACCAAGTTACTTAGGAGGTTGTGGAAAAGAGTATTCTTCGATTAATTGTAGTAGGAAACTCCATAAAAATTATCAAAGTTATGATCAAGAAAGGTAAAAAAAAATCATAGATTAAATTCAATACTTACCAAAGTGCAACATAAARCTTCAAAGATTTAAAAAATAACATAYTGCCATATCCTCTAAAGTAATAACAAGACACAATGAATAACATAACAACTAGGTTCAAAATGAGGCTGCTATGGGTTAACAATTTTCAAACTACCCACAACATACCTTAATCCTCATTTTAATGACGGCCAGGCATTTAACATGAAGAAACCATCCATCCCTTCGCACATGCCTCAAGCTATCAAAGCATGTGGTTTTGAAACCATGGATTTATTCCAATTCGATGTAGGTGGGATAGAGTTTAGAGGCACTCAAGCGGGAGGGTGTTGGGATTTCTCACTCACTTCTCTTCAACTTAGTCTTTGGTTAGTTATTTTTCTCTCAAGTTTATATACACCTTATCTCTTCTCGAGTTATCTCTTCTCGAGTTTCATTGGAATTAAGTTATACTATGAAACTTTGATTTTCAAAACCATGGGGCTTTTTCGCTAGTTCTGACACCTCGGTATTGGGTTCTTATTTGCAATTGAATTTATTTCATTTTTTACTTTGATACAACTACCTTGTTCCCATTTTTTTCAATGTCCATCTTGCTTGACTTTGAGACTCTTCTCCATGTAGTTGGCATCCTCATTTTGGATAAAAAGGTTGGAATATTTAGCTACTTCATAACTTCAAAGGACCCACTGTCAAGTGTTGTCTATTAGGTGTTTGGTCTTTTTCTCAGAAAAAGATTAGAATATTTAGCTACATCATAACTTCAAAGGGCCCACTATCAATTGGGCAAGTATTGTATATTAAGTGTTCAAGCATCTATACCATTTCTTTTGAGAATTGACCATTTTCTTCTAATTTGCTTATCTCATATGGAGTCTTAAAATTTAATGGGTTTAAAAAGAATCTTAGGAACCCTCCAAGATATGGTCTACAAAAATAGAAAATAAAAATTTAATGGGTTTAAAAAAAATCTTAGGAACCCACCAACATATGGTCTACAAAAATAGAAAATAAAGCTTTCATCTTCTCTCATCTCCAAATTCAAGGAACTTGAAACAATTCATGATGAAAAAAAACATAAATCATAAACACCTTGTTGCACGTTATACTCCTTCAACTTGCAGGTTATGCTCCTTCAGTAACTTCCAAGTAGAGGATCTCATAATAAGTAACCAATAAGAATAAGAATACAATAATTCAAATGATAAAAATCAATATTGCAGAACATGAATCAACATGCAACTCAAATCGATAAAGTAGCGAGTCACCACAACTTTATTTTTAAGCTATGCTTTTAAAAACATTTAAGGGTGTTTTTAGAAATTTATAGCATTAAATATATTTGGAAATTTTGTCAAATGATATTGATAAGCTTTGTATAATCTTTTGGACATATTTGTTATAAAAATATAAAAATTAAATATTAACCATTAATTAAATAATTTTTTAAAATCAATCATTAGTAAAATAATTAGCACAGCCTCAAAGTGGTTGGTGTTGTGGCTAGTGAATGTCGAAAGTTATTTGGACGGACAACACTCTGGTGAATTGAAATGGGTTGGTGAATGTCAAAAGTTATCTGGATGGACAACACTCTGGTGAATTGAAACTGGTAGGTGAACGCTGAAAGTTGTTGAAAACGGTGACAACAAACTCACCCGTGAATAGAAATTTAGATCCTAATCCATTGTAACTAATCCATCTAAATTAGAATATGGATTTTTCTAAATTAGAATATGG
>JASDQU010882133.1:3062-18073 GCA_032191745.1 Picea mariana | reverse complement strand
TAAATGCCAATCACCCTCGAACACATTTACTCTCTGCATACTCTATTGATCGAGTCCAAGATGTATCACATCTTTCATTGATTATGTTTTGGTTTGGAGGAAACTGACGAAATATTTTGAAATCACCAAGACTCATGTTATTTCTCACTTGGTTGTAAAGAAAACATGAAACCCACATTTTTAATTCTCTACTATCTCTGCTTGATTGACTACCGCTCTCTGCCTCTAAGTAAGTAGGATACTATTTTTTCTAGTGTTATTATTTCAATCCTAAAACAAATCTATTAACTATATTTTTTTTTGTTTGCGCAGGTGAAGAGATGTCTAGGATGATCACTAGAAAACGAGAAATCTAGACCTCTAGAACGACCTTTTTAACTTCCATTCTAGAATCATACATCTCTAACACCACCAACCATGATGGGATGGAGCACTACCTCAGCTACGTCGAGATCATGGACATGTTCGAGAATGAAATATTCCCATTCGATGAACCAGACATTGCAGCATACAGAAATATTAAGAAGAGAGGGATACATACTGTATCTGTCCATCCAGAGTTGTTTCCTAAGTAAGTAGGATATTACTATTTCTAGTGTTATTATTTCAATCCTAAAACAAATCTATTAACTATAGTTTTGTTTGTTTGCATAGGTGAAGATATGTTTAGTATGATCACCAGAAAAGGAAAAATCCAGACCTCTAAAACGACCTTTTTAGCTTCCATTCTAGAATCATACATCTCTAACACCAACAACCATGATGGGATGGAGCACTACCTCAGCTACGTCGATATCATAGACATGTTTGAGAATGAAATATTCCCATCTGATGATCCAGACATTGACGCATACATAAATATTTGGAAGAGAGGGATACATATTGTATCTGTGCATCCAGAGTTGTTTCCTTACAATGATGTAGCTAAATGGTGTTTTTCATATATGCAAAAAGATACAGGACTGATAGTTAACGCTTAAGGACTCCCAATCACCTCTCTTAAAGTAGAGGATGTCTGGGAAAGGTCTCAAACTCTTGATTATTTTTTATCCATGAACAAGTCTTTTCTCAAACAGTTTGAAGTCGAACATGAAGACTTTGAGACCCTAATGGAGGTATGGTTCTATGATGAAGAGTGGATGGTTAAGAAAGGGGAAAGATATGTACCAGAATGATATCTTAAGATCCCATACAAAGTAATAAATACCATCATCTGCAGGCTCTAAGACGAGGAGACCAACACCCATTTCATGATGGAGTGGTTTCCCATGGCTTCTAGGGTAGCCCAAAATGGTAAAGCATTCAACTAGGAAACCATCCTTTCATTCAACATTGAACAACACAACTAGTATCCCAAAAGCATGAAAAAGGCAGGCTTTTATATGTCCACTTCTTTGATAGATCCTGTATATGCAGCCAATTATTTCCCATCCTTTAAATGGGCCTAGACCCTAGACAAGGGCCCAATTCATTTCTATTGTTCTCAACTATGGGAGTTCAATTGCAAGACATTTTTCTATGATATATGTGATTACTTCCTGTCCCCCTTACATAAGGCCATATTCAACCTCTTCCCACATAAGATCTCTCTCGAGGCTCTCAAGGGTTTGAAAGAGATTGGATATTGGTATATGAAGACATATTACACATACATCCACATTTACGAGGCCACATGAGTGCCTCACTTGTTACCCGAGTATGTTCCTGATAAATTGTTCACCAAGTAGGTTGTATACCAAACTTTATAGAAGTGGTCCATCGCCTACCTTTAAGAAAAGAACAAAATATATTGGCCGATATTCCCTATTCATATTGGATCATACTCTTTGATGAAAAAGAAACAGGTCGATAAGGAAGATAAAATGATTAAGGAGTTGTTCCTCTACATCAGGGAACCCAAATCTCATGACCCCTAAAATGTGGTATATGAGCACATGAAAGCTATTAAGTTTTCACCAAAAACCATGCATGAGGCCCAATTTACAGAAGAGGTTTTATGAGGAACTATGAGTTTTTAGGAAGAAGTAGAAATACTTACCACTGATGTGTCCAAACAACAATTGAGGAAGTATGAAGAGAAAGAAAAAAATATGAGACTAGAAAAATTTTGAGCCCTCCTCCACTCGGACAAAGAAAGGATAAGAAAATAAGAACAAAAGAAAATAGACAAGGAAGTTGAGATGGTGATAAAAGTTTAAGAATACTAGGAAAGGTACCAGTTGTTGAAGAATAAATAAGATGAAGAGAAGTAGTCCACGCTAAAGAAAAGAACAAGTAAAGATCCTTCCTCACATAAATCTAGCACAAGGAAAAAGTAAACAAAAAACATAGCGAAACCAACATCATCCACACCAGAAGAATCCCAGGAGAAAAGTTAAAAGGGTAAGGCAAATGACACAGAAGTAAAAGACACTAGTTTATCATGTGTTGATGCTATCATCATTTCATACCCTAAGGACGACTTGATCAGTACCCCGATGGAAGAATGAACCCCCATGGCTTCAATTCTAGGAAGCTTATCGCTCACTTTAGAGGGGATTGGTTTCAAATGAGTAGTAGTTGAAGTAGGATATTATTACTAAATCCACAAGACACAATCCATAGAGAACAAAATTACCAAAAGGAAAAGGGGAAAAGTAGAATCAGGACAGGATGTACCCAAGAGGAGCATCAAATGGAAATATGTACCCGATGTAAAGGATAATTATCTGAAAGAAACCTCGAAACTCATTGATTTTGTAGGTTTAAATATTGTATCGGTCCATGAGGCCGCCATAGCTCTAGATGCTACAAAATCCAAGGTTGTAGAGATGGAAACAATATTGATGATTATCAAAGAATCTATGACCATTGAGCACAAAAAATAAATCCAACGGAAGAAACAAACCTACGAGGAGGAGATAAAAAAGATACTACAAGAACAGGAGGAAGGTCTACAAGTTAAATTCACTGAGTGTCACTGGTTCAAAAGGCCCATGCTAGTGATATGAAACAACTTAAAACCTCACAAAATTTGGAGATGATGAAGCTCAAAGCATATTTGGATGAATTAAGGTCTTTCAATGAAAAGGGTGAAGCCAAAATCCAAAGGGTACAAATGGATAATGAACTCTTGAGAAGGACTGTAGAAGAACACCAAAATCAAACAACGAATCTTGATATCATGAAAAAAAAACCATGGAGAAAAATGAAGAACCTTAGAGCACACATAAAAGGTTGTTCGTAATGCACATAAAATTTTGTTCGACGTGCTCGACAAAATTATGGTGATTAGATATCAACATACGAAGTTTGACTTGCATATGAAAGCTACCCATGAAATATATCAAAATTCCTTGGAAGATTGGAGCAAAATGACATAATGGAAAGATTCACTACAAATATTTATGTCTCCATAAACCCTTTTGACGTATTCATAGGAGTGAAGAGTCTGATATTTTTGACTTCTGGAGACACGTATGGAAAAAATCACATATTTTCTAAAGACTCAAGAACTAGTCACTGCATCCAACATTGAGGTATGGAGATCGACGAACAACCTTCTCTCACTATTCAGAATGGATCCCCTGAGGGATGTGAACAAAGCTTCATCATCCCAGACGATGATGAAGTACATGGAAACCAATAGGAACATCGCTCAGATAGCTATCAAAGAAATCAACAAAATTGACATGGAGGTTATCAAACAAATATTGATCCAACCCTCCAAAATCATTACCCTAATAGAAGATGCCATGCAATTTGTTGATAAGAGGCTCATAATGAAGATAATCATTCACATTTGCAAGAGTGAGTAAGATATGGAAAGAAAGCAATTACTTTGAGTATATTCCATACTTGAATACCTCAAGTGTTGGAATGCATTCATGGACTCGAAGGCGAAACAGTCAGGGATCCCCTGAAGAATTTCATTTGTAACTAAAATTTTGAAAAGTAAATCATATTATTGTACTCATTTCCATGTCCCAATTGAGAAAGGGAAACTAGAACACCACTTCAGTATCCTAACCATTAACAAGATGATTAATGTAGCATAGTCCCATCACAGTTCTATAAATGGGATGATTGTAAGAGAAAAAGGGATTTTGGTTCTTTTGAGAAGAAGACTAGTATTTTTACTGATATTTGAATAAAGGATGGAAGACATTTTGGAATACAATGGATTATATGTGTATGACCATGACTATTCATGTTTACGCATGTATTTTTTTTAATTTATTAATGTTAATATCTGAATTATTTCCTGGTTCATATTTTTTTTCTTACAATTGTTATTTTTTTCCTACATGAATACGGCGACTGAGTGACTTAATTTGTTAATAAATTTATATTGGTTACAAGCAACTGCTTGGTCAAATTCTATATTTCTTGTCACATGAATTCATTCTATGAAAGTAATATCATTTCTCACTATTTTCTCCTTGTGTATTGCTCCAGATTAGGATATATTATCTTAGGATATATTAAACCTACATCTTAGATATTTTTTCTTTCATTCTAGTTTTAGGAATATATAGTTAGAATCTTTAGATTTTAATTATCATGAGAACCTACGGTTCTCAGATTCATATTTAATTAGTTTGTAGTTAATAAGGTAACCATGCCATAAAATGGTAAAAAACAATATCCCAAACGAGAGTGAGTCTAATTGGAACCTTCCATCGGGTGTTTTCCTCAATCCGGTTGAACGGGCCATTCTGACCCATGAACATAAATGGCTCTAAAAGGAGGGCCATAAACGGAATGGATACACAGAAAATATCTAACCCTTCATGTTATGTTCCACAATTGAGTATTTCCTCATCTACTGAATCCCATAAAATTCACCCTAAGCAAGATCCTCATATATCGGGTTACGTTGTGAACACTCCTTCTCAGGTCAACACTCACCATCCCTCCTCACATACTGAATCTTCCTTATTTTCCCTACAACCCTCCATTGACTATGTCTAATATTGAAGCCATAATAAGACATTCTACTAAACGCACCAATCGTGCTCTCACTAGGAAATTAAACCGACAGACTGAACAAATCCCCATTGATTATTCACATCCTGAGAATCAATAAAACCTTCGGAATACAAATCCCTTATCATCTAATACAAACCTCTACCAATATGACCCTTTGTCTGGAACCATGGAATATTACATACCCCAACAGTTCTCTGACATTCTGGAAACCACAGACCCTGATTTGGAATCATACTGGTTAGCTAGTGGAGCTGGATAAGACTACATTCCATGTCTGAATCACCACCTCTCACTCCTAGAAATGAGTCTAAAGAAATTTCCAAACAGAGTGACGAACCTGGAAGTCAACTTGATAATAACCCCTACCAAATTCTCATTTTTCAACCCTAAGGCATGGTTGGTGTGAACCAAAACCAAAATCAATCAACTTACCAGCCTTGGTTAACCATTTATGCAATTGTTGTACCTGGAATTCAGCATGATATTCCCAAGAATCCTGATAAATTATTTCTTAAACTCAACCCAAACAGAAAGGACTCGGTCAAAAATCATATTAGAAAATTCCTACTCATCATCAGGCATCATCGTGTTAGGAATGAAGATGTCATTTGTCTTCTCTTTCCCCAATCTTTCGAAGAGAAAGCATCTACGTGGTACTTCTCACTTAAATAATCCTTTATCACTAATTGGGAAACCTTTGAAAATATCTTTCTAAGGAAGTTAGGGAAAAAAAACACTTGCTACATGCATCCTTGAACTCTCAAGAGTCAAAATGGACACCAAGCAGTTGGTGACTAATTGCAATCAACACTTTCTTACCCAACTCAAATGAATTCCTCATGCCTCTAAACCTGTAGAGGATGTCACCATTGAATTCTATGCATCCATGTTTTCCATATCCATGGCCATGCATGTTAAGAACGCTGAGAAATGCACACTGGAGGAAGCCTTCCAAGAATCCCTTAATTTTTAGAATTCCCTACTAAGATTTGCTAGAGCGGGAAAACCCCCCCTATGGCTACACCAGGGTTTGAAATCTAGGTAGATCAATAACTATTTAAAATTCCCCTACTTATATAACTACCCCAAACATACCCCAGACTTATGCAAGAAAAGTAAAATAAGAAGGATCTGGTAACTGTACCTTTACTCCGTGTCTGATGTATATCCTCTCACGCTTAAAGGCTATGCTGACTGCAAACCTCCTCCCAAGGTTGGCCTGCATTCAAAGACAGATAAACATGGAACTACAAGAATACATTTCATACATAAATATGGGTTAGATGTTATAATAAAAACATAAAACAAATGCAAACATTCGACACATCATGTTCTGGGACATGAAAAGTACTTCTTTTATTGATAATACAATGATTACTTACAACCAGTACCAACAAATTCTCCACAAACCTGGTCGGAGCTCCTCTTAACCAAACGCCAAGTGCACCTCCTTGTATATTTCTCCTCTCAACCTTCTTCTCAGGAAATGGAATGGGCTTATGATGGAGGAAAAAGGGAAAAATGGGGAATTCTGATGCAATTCTCACAACAAGGCTGCAAATGCTTGGGGCAAGGAGGGGATGTGAAATGGGAAAAGTTTCACTATTCTTATGCTTAGATTAGAAATGATACCCCAACACCTCCTTTTATATGATGAAAGGATGGTTATTCGGTTGGGTGACGGGCTATAGGTGGTAGATTAGTTGGGAAACTACCCAATAGCCCGTAATCTCAACGAATTCCTAGCAACATTTTAATTTTTTAAACTTTTTCAAATATATGCGGGATGTAATGGTGCATATAGCATACGTACATGGGATGTACTGGTGCTGCAAGCATGTGTACATAGGAATTATTGATGCAGGGTGCTTACATATTCAAAAAATGAGTTTTTAAGAAGAGAAACTCAGTGATGGCTTGGAAAAAATAGAAAGTAAGAGGGTCGAGTGTTAGGTATGCATGTATAGAGAAATTTAGGGTTATAACATATTCCCCTTAATGTGTGAGGTCATAAGATAATCTTATGGCCGAAATACATTACAAAATATTCACCAATGTACGAAGTGAGTGAACCCGAGACCAAAGTTTGGGAGGTTCCATCTGCAAAAATAATAATTGTCTCTCTGAGTCGGGCATGTCCATGCTCAAGATGAAATAAATCATTCCTTCCAATCAAATACACTGCAAATCCATGTCATATACCTATATAAAGTGTATCCGCGAGAAATACACAACATATCTACATCTCAAAATCAAACACATACATATATAGTATCCATCTTCAAGAAGCCAATGACACCTGATAGCTGGAGATGAGGCCTTCAGAGCTCAAGAAACAACTTCAATATATTCAAAACTCAGGTAGGAGTGTAATGTGAGTGTATGAATTCACTACCTAGATATCTTTGACGGCTCATCCGGAAAAGACAAGAGGATCTTGGTGATCAAGTATAGAACTTCATTGATTTTGAACAAGGTCTTGATTGGGATTTTGGGATGGACAGACATAAGGTCAAGAGACAAACTACAGAAAGGCCGAATCAGGCTGGGTAAAACTTCCCTTGGACAAGAGCATGAAATATGATCAAACTCAAGAAACATGACATTGACATAAGTTCATGATGCAGGAGGCAACACAAACTATCCATGTGTTTGGAAGAATAACAAAATGGAGGAGAACACAACTCTATGTAGCGAGAACAACTTCCTAAGTTCATACTAAATCCCAAATCTTGACGAACAAATTGAAGGATGTGTTGTTTCCAAGGGTGAATCATTGTGCTGCCAAAAAAGAATATATATTTCCCATCCTCTTTTTGGGATATTTTTTTATTTTTTTGTCTTTTTCAATATTTTTAAAGAGCTTGAAAAAGAATAAAATAATTCTATGTTACATAGGAGTAACAAGTGTCACAAGAATACTAGTTCCAAGTGCAAGGAACACACTAATGCTCATAGCAAGGAGACATGTGCAGGAAAAGGACACTCGGGGAAAATTCCTCCATGGGTCAAGGTGTCAGGTCGCAGAGGCAAATTGATACAAGGCTTGCGTATAAGGCATGCTTCAAAGGTTCAGTTGAAAGAAAAATGGAACTGACATTAGGCCAAAGACATAGAGATGCAAATGCGATTAGTAGGACACGATGAAACCCCCTTCAATGTATTTTTCACGAGCCTGGAGAAGGTAAGATCGGTAGTATTTTCACATTTTAGAGAGTCTAAAAAAAACGTAAAAGAAGACTCCACTAGGGTACCGTTTTCGACAATAGTTTAGTTGGCTCAAAAAAAGGGGTAAACTAGCACCGAAAAGACGTCTATTCAAAACCATTTTAACGAGTGTGAAAAAGACAATATCACTTGACGATCTCTTCAATTTTAAGGAGTATGAAAAGATATTAACTATGGAATCACAACCTTTTTCTAGATTTAGTCTCCTTATCCCAAAAAAGTAGAAAATTACTGAGGAGAATTCTCCCAAGGGGACGAATCTCCCAAGGTGTACCTTTTTCCTCCTTAATCTACATGTCGAAAAAAAGGGTAAACTCATTCCATTAGATGTTCTTCTGAACCAATTTAATGATTTTGAAGGAACAAGGTCACTCGACCATATTTTCAATTTTAAGGAGTCTGAAAAGAGCTTAACTATGGAATCCGTAGGAGATGTTCTTCTGGACCTGTTTAACGAGTGTGAGGGAACAAGGTCACTCAACGATCTTTTCAGTTTTAGGGATTCTGAAAAGAGCTTAACTATAGACTTTGTGGGGGTTTCTTTTTCATAAATTTAGTCCCCCATGCCCAAAAAAGGGTTCAAATTATACCTGAGAATACTCTTCTAGCGAAACAAAGTTCCTAGAGTATACCTTTGTTTGTACAATTGACCATCTAGACCGAAAAATGGGTAAACTACTACCGGACAGATGTGCCTTCAAGTTTTAGTTTGGCAAGTGTGAAGGAAAACAAGATCGCTCGACAATATTTTCATGTTTATAGAGTCTGAAAAGGGCTAAAAGAAGACTCCAAGAGGTTGTTTTTCTCAGTTAATCCGAACAATATTGAAAATCATAAATGTAATTTTGTCGGATGTTTCTTTCATATTTCAAAGCAAGATTGAAGTCAACAAAGTATGCTCATCTTTGGGAGTCCCGAGGGTGAGGCCAAAAGTGATGACACATCAGACGTATGAGGCTCAATCTCATAATCATGACAGGACTAACAACGAATCCTGAGCCTAAAGTCATTAAATACAGCATGAATGCCAAAATGCAACAAGTATATACCTAGGACATCCATGTAAAGGTAGGTTCTACCACTAAATTACGACACTTCTAAAGCAGCAATGAGGGTTCCATGTTGCAGTTCAGTGAGATTGATCCTATGGAAAAGAGGAAAAGACATCAAGATGTAAAGTGAGGTGGAATCCTAACTTATATGCAAAAGTTGTAAAAAAATGACTTTTACCAAAGGACCTTCAAAAGTGACCCATCTCCCAAAATTTACCAAACCTAATATCAAAGTGCACCATAACATCCAATAAGAAACTCAAGAATCAGACTAAATGATTTTCAAGCCAGAAAAAATGACAAAAGGGTTCAAAAAAGTGGCAAAAAGGGCCAATTTTTTTTATAAATAGAAGCTGACAACTAATTTTCACCATTGCAATTTCAGAATTAACCAAAAGGTAAAAAAAAATAATTTTCTAAAAGAGTTGATTCCAGGAGCTTCAGAGGACCAAACGAACTTCCGCTCGAAACAAGTAAGTATAAACTCATCCCTCTTGCATTTCAATACTTCAATTATTCATTTCTTTTATTTTTTGGGGGGGTGCACCCTCCTAAAAAAAGGAGGCCCTATGTGTACGCGGGTTGTCTAAGGACAACCCACATATGCCCGCGGGCAGAAAACAATCTTCCCGCATGCATACGCGACTGTGTCCAATACAACCTACGTACAACATCAAAAGCATAGAAAAAAAGGAATATGCAAGAGGTAACTCCCCCTGAACTTGTCATGTAATATGATGTATGTCCACTAAAGGGAGAGGGAACATGAGGAGGTTGACATCTTTGTCGATGAGGACCCTGCTGCATTGCCGCATTAAAACAATGCATGCTATGGAAGTTCTACCAGTGTCCACTTATGAGGGCACAACCCATGCTTTTGAATGCCCTGGTGGATTATTAGAACTTAGAAGCAAAGGCATTCATGCTGGAGGGGAAGTTGTTGAATCTAACGACTGAGGACATTTACTTCTTGACTGGCCTCTCAAGGAGAGGGGAACCAGTCAACCTGCACAGGTTTCCTTCTGGGCCATTGAACATTGTCGACTACATCAGTATGCATTATGAGCCAGGCATTGAGAAAGTAGGTTCTTAAGTTCCCATCAACAACATCACCAACCTATCATTGAAGGTGATCTTAATTCTCATTGGATGGATGACTGGATCCACCACTGTCCACCATGCTTCCTAGGCACATATGTATTGTGCTATGCAGTTCCTTGATGCACGCATATTTGACTGGAGTACGAACATGCTGACATGCATGAAGAGGTAGTTTACAGAGTGTCGTGAGAATAGTAACAAGAACTTCGGGTTCAATACTATTCTAGTTCATTATTCTTTGAGAGGGTACCCAGCCTTAGTCCACGAGAGACAGTGTGGGGGCATGTGGCCTCCTTCCCAGCAGTGTGTAGATGGGAAGTATTTCTACCACGACCGAGGGGAGGAAGGACCATAGAGGCCTTCAACGACACATTTTTTGAATGGTGGGCACAACATATTCCAATGACAGAGGAATACCCCTACACCGAGATCAAATTTTCCAGGGATCCGGACATGCCCGTACCTCTTGGAGAGGAGCGAGGAGAGATAGGTATGTTTGTTTTTAAAGTTATTTAATTTTTTAATTTCTTTTTATATATATTATTTTTTATGTGTACCAGAGTATCTGATAACTATGTATCTGTTATGCACAAATGTGGGACCGGTGCATCTGACAGACTTCTCAAGGACTAGGTGACGTCCTCGACCAGAGGCAGTACCAGCAGAAGCCGTCGGACTAGTAGTAGAAGAAGGGGGGAATCCAGTGGGAGAGGCTGAGAGAGTTTTGAGACGAGTGGAGTGGAACCTCACCATGCTCACTCATTCAATTCCCATGGACGAGATCAAGGATCTCCCTCCATCAATGCAACCTCACATAGTTGGGGTTCCACGGACTTGGGTCCAACTCTTTTGATGTTTGTCAAACATTGTCGTTCACTATGGCAGGGCCAAAAGGCCCCGTTCTTAGATAGGATGGACCTCTTATGTTCCGAGGGAACTCTTTGTATATTTTTGAGGGAATAAGCCCCTTGATGTATACTGGATATATATTTTTGAGGCGTTCGTGCCCACCAATGTACTCTGATGCTTTTTGATATATATATATATATATATATATATATATATATATTTACATTATTGTGTCTTATGGATCACATTTTTACAAATGTATGTACATGTGTATGTGTGTGATTTTTTTTATGTGTGTGGAATATGCCAATATAATACTTGATTAGATAGAGTATTTGTCATTTGATTTAATCTCCCAGGAACATGGATATATGAAATGTAATCAAAGCAATGTTCTAAGAGACTTACCCTAAGGAATAATCAGTGTAAAGTAGGATCATAAACGTGGTAAACCCCATTTAACTGGGACATAAACAATTGTGCATCCAAATAGACCCGGAGGTGAGCGATTCCATGCGAAAAAACTTCACGAAGCAACTCTATTATTGTTCTTTACTCAACGACATTGTTTGTGGTGTCACCTAGACAGATTCCTCTAGAAGATAGCAACTGGCCTTGAGGCGTGAAAATTACCCAAGTTGCAGAAGCAAGCCTCCGAGTGTGTCATCTAGCATTTTCCGTGAACCCAAAGAACACATCTGATCCACTTGACATCTAGCACAGTGAAAAACATGACATAAATAATGACACGTCCATAAAACAAAAAGAAAAAAAACTAACTATATAAGAACTATACATATGTACAAGAAGTCACCCAAGAGACCAACCTACAAGTAATACTTCTTGAGGTAGAGCCCATTTCTAGGCTTCGCCAAAGCATTTCCCTCAAAGTCAACTAGACGATAAGAGCCCTTCTTTAAGACCTCTTTCACAATGAAAGGTCTGAACCACATGGGTTTGAATTTTCCTTCCCCCAGGGGATTCTTATCTTTGTCATAGACCAGGACAAGGTCACGTTCAAATAATATCCGAGGACTAACTAATCAATCATACTGACACTTGACTCATTTCTTGTGAGCCTCGTTGGCCAAGGCTACATCACAATGTTTCTCATCGATGTGATCGATATATAATAAGCGTTCCTCAAGCGGTGAAGTGTCTGGAAAAAACTCTACTTCCAACTTTAAAGATAGGATCTGACACTCTATAGGCATGAATTATTCCAGCTCGTAAATGATTTGAAAAGGTGAGAAACTAGTTGCAGTCTTTACAGATGTTCGGTAGGCCCATAATGCAGAGTACAGCATCAAATGCCAATTTAACTTGGTAGAATTGATCATTCGCAGTAGAATAGTATTGAGGGACTTATTCAAAGCCTCCACCTGACCATTCTCTTGAGGGTATTAAGGTGATGAATTCTCTTGCCTCAACCCAAGATTTGATGTTAACTCAAACATCATTTTGTTATGAAAGTGACTGCCATGGTTAGTGACAATCTCCTTCAGGATGTTGAACCTTGCTATTATTTGGTTAAAAATAAAGAGATTTTCGGTCTCACCATCATTATTAAATGTTATCATATCCTTGACACGCTTTTTAAAGTATTCTACCACTATGATGATATAACGATGCCCCCTGACTGAAGCCGGGTGGCATGTAGTGAAATCAATCCCCCACTTGGTGAAAGGACAACCATCCATGACGAGAAACATGGGAATATGATGTGCCCTCATCTTCCAAGAGAAGATCAGATGCGAGTGGAACTTCTTGACTGACTCAACACAATCCTTGATTAACGTAGGCCAAAAGTAACCATCTCATAGAATCGTTTGGGTTGTTTCCAACCCAGACAAATGACCACCACATTCTCCAGTGTGGCAGTCGTTAAGAATGAGTTCCTCTTCTTCTTGAATAAGGCACCAATGAAAAATGGAATCTACACCTCGATGATGCAAAGTTTCATCGAGGATGAGATAGTTTCGTTCCTGATGGTGTATACGTAGACGCTCATTGCGGGAAGTAGAGGTAGGGAACTTCAAAGTATGGAGATAGACTAGTATATCTCCATACTAGGGGTCTGAAGACGAAATCAGAAAAATATCTCCTTTAATGGGCAATTCTTTGGGCGTAACATCACCTGACTCTACCGAAAGTTTCATGATAAGTTCCACAAAGACCAGTGAATTTTTGGATTTTGCATAAATAAAATCCAAGCCAAATTCTTGGAGGATAAAAATCCATCTACTGATATTTCCACCAATGATGCGTCATGTCAACATGTATTGAAACAAATTCATAATGGAAATGATGGTGGTCTTACAAAGAAAAATATAATGACAGAACTATTGGACAACATGCATTGTTGCTAATGCAATCTTCTCAACATTGGAGTAGTTGAGTTCTGGTCCAGCCAGGCCTCGGCTCAGGTAATAAATGATGTTCTCTTCAAGCAGATCATCCTATTGAACCAAGACCATACCGATGGTCAAATCTGCATCATCCAAGTACAATAACAAATTTTTATTATACTTGGGAGGCCAGAGTAGAGGGGAAGACATAAGGGCACATTTCAATGCTTCGAAAGAGTGTTGAGTGTAAGGTCTCTTCCAACAGAACCTTATAAAACATAAATTTAATTAGAGAAGTGTTATACTAACATCTTTACAATTCCTTATTTAGCATATAACCATTCATAACCATTCAACATAATTAAAATTTATGAGCAGATCATAATAAATTACATAACACAATAGAATAACGAAAATACATACCTCTAACTGATGGTACTATTGTTCTCCAACTCTACCTCATGCTCTGCCCAAAACCGTCTAACCTCCTAGCCATCTAGGAACAGAGCCACTCCGACTCCCTATCTCCAGGATTCCGTAAGGAATCTTAGCCCCCAAGCCTAAAAATCCCAGCAACAGGTGCCCCCTTGTAACAGTCCTACAACAAGCTTCTCTAGCCAAAAACCAGTAATATAGTATTCCAATATCCCAAAAAAAAATGCTCCAATACAGTCTCCCAATATGAAAAATAATGCTCCCTCCCCAAAAGTCCCTTCTCCCAAGTGTTTTTCCCCTTCATATCCTCCTTTCCCCCCTTTCTCATCCATTTCCTTCTCCCTTCATTAAATTTCACCCACCTTATCCTTCCATTCAATGCCAACCACCTTATCCCCTTTTCTTTAATGGTTCCATCATTCAATACAAAATAATAATTAATAAAATATTAAACTAGATTTTATTAAACATATATTTAATCATTAAATTAATTAATTAGTTAATTAAACCAATTCACATTCAACAAATATTTAACCTGGACAATTAATTAACTAATTATTTAAACTAATATACATTAAACAATTAATTAAACAATGACAATTGATTAATTACTTAGGGTTGTTACATACACCCACCCTTTAGGAAAATTCGTCTCGAAGTTAATGTATTTTAAGATACAAGGGAAAATACACAGGGTTCACGCATTCATATCCAATAACTAACATTATCAGTAAGTAAGCCAAGAAAACTCATACATACTAGTGTACATGTGCAAGAATTGCATGTGTAGCTCGTACATACAAGTCTCATGCATGTACTAATAACAATAACTATCACCTCTATAGTAATTTATGTATGCATCCAATCCATTCAACAAGACTATTCATTTTATAAAAGATAATAACCCAATCAAATGTTTGCGAAATCCCTTAATTACAATTATCTAGCTCAACAATGTTATTTAGACAATTGTAGTTTAGTTAAGTAATTATGAATATTCATATATACACATTTTCTTTTCAGAAGG
>JASDQU010882132.1:19848-34419 GCA_032191745.1 Picea mariana | reverse complement strand
CATGGTTTCTCTAGCACCCACTAGAAGGAAGCAACAACTCCCTAAGTGTTCTAGCACCAACTGGATGGAAGCACCTACTTCCACTTATACAAGCACCAACTTGTTTGAGAGCACCAACTCTATGGTTTCTCTAGCACCCACTAGAAGAAAGCACCAACTCCCTAAGTGTTCCAACACCGACTGGATGGAAGCACCAACTTCCAATCACACAAGCACCAACCTGTATAATAGAGAACAATAGTCTCCCTTGCACCACCCTGACACCCTAGATTTTCTGGCTATAACCAGATGGAAGCTACAACTCCCTATGTTCAAGCACCCACTTGAACCTTTGAGGACAAAAGTCCTCCCTAGCACATCCCTACCACCCTGATTATAAATATTTTCTACTGAAACTTATTACAGTGATTCAATAGTTGTCATTGGCTTACTAGGCTTATCATTCTTCTGCTATGTTGCTCTGCTCTCTTGTATCAATGTCTCTCTGTCTGCATCTTCTTACACTTTCTGATCTTCTGCTTTTCTCTACAAGTGAACCTCAACCTTCTTTTACTATCTCAGTTATGCATCTTTGTTATTTGCTTCTGTTGCACTTTATGCTCTGTGTCTTATTTTGATTCTATGAATTATGCCTCTTCTATGTATTTCATCTCCTGCCCACAGCATGTTATTTCCCCGTGTGTAATTCCTCTCCACAACAGCCTCCATCTCTCCCTTGTTTTGCACATTTATACTATCTTTGCACCTTCTTCGTTCTCCATGCACAGTGCCTCTGCATACTCTTCACCATGCCACGGTTCTTCTCATCAGGTTGTTCACTGCCACTCCACTTTTTCTCTGCTTTGCTCGCTCAAGCCTCAAAAATAAAATTGCATCTCGCTTCTGTCTGTTCCTCATCTGTTACTCATCTCTGAGTTTTATCTCACATTGCGCATACTATTGGCCTCACACTGCACATACTGTAACTTTCCCTTCTTTACAGTTCAACTCATTTTCCATTCATAACAACCACATGTGCACAGTCATAGCATATATGTTTTATCCACTTCCTCTTGGGTTACACCTTGAATCTTCTTGGGAAAAAATGCCTCAGCAACTAAATCACCAACCGTCCAAGAACCATGATTTGGTTCTACTAAATGAATCATAACTGAACAGTTTATCATAAAGATCAACAATATCCCTTCGATAAAATGCTCAAATAACCAACACCATTGGATTAAATCCATAGGGTCTTGCATTTATTTCACCATTTCCCATTTCGACATTTCGGCATTCCTGTGGTGAAGAGTCTCAGCTCTTGATGTTATGATCACCGAAAAGGATCTTAGATTGGTGTTAGCTCCTCCCTCTCACATGACCACTGATGGTGACCACAGCCTACACCAAAAGGTGTTTTCGCATTTCATCATTTCATCATTTTGGCATTCCTGTGGTGAAGTGTTTCTACACTCCAACTCCTGGTATCCAAAACCTACACCAAAAGGTGTTTTTCACATTTTGGCATTTCATCATTTTGGCATTCCTGTGGTGAAGTGTTTCAACACTCCAAATCCTGGTATCTGAAACTCTGAAATGGAGTCAGAGCAGTGGTATGGTATTTCATCATTTCACATTTCAGTGTTTCAGCATTTCTGTGATGAAGCGTTTCGACACTTCCAACTCTTGGTATTTGAAACTCCGAAATGGAGTCAGATCAACGGTCTGGTATTTCGGCATTTCGACATTCCTGTGATGAAGTGTTTCGACACTTCCAACTCCTGGTATCTAAAACTCCGAAATGGAGTCAGATCAATGGTCTGGTATTTCATCATTTCACATTTCTCGATTTCATCATTCTTGTCGTGAGTGTCCTTGACACCTCCAACTCCCAGTATCCAAAACTCCGAAATGGAGTCAGATCAATGGTCCATGATATCCCTTTGATAAATGACTCAGAATAAATCGTGGTTTTGCATTTCACGATTTCATAGGTTAGATAACTTCCTTCCTTTGACTTCTTAGTCAACGAAATGTTGAACCGTGACCACGTGTCCTACCCGAAGATGAACGATCCTCCTTCTTTCGGGATTTTGTAAGCCCACTTTACCTTGCACTTTAAATATCATGTAAATTCTCCTGGATCTAATGAATTTTGATCCCCACGCTCAGATCTAACACCTAATATTTGTCCCCCATCTACGTGCTTCTCCTGTCTAGACTTACGATGTCTTCTGAGCCTATTTACCATCAATTTCCAGGCACCTCTGCACTATCTCTTCTAATCTTATCGAGCTTTCTCTGCTGTGTCTTCCCAAAATACTTCTGGTGCCCGCCTGGCACATTCTTCCTATACTTAAGCCTCTTCACTATCTATTATGATATTATCGATCTTTCTCTGCTGCATCTTCCCAGAATACTTCTGGTGCCCACCTGGCACATTCTTTCTGTACTTAAGGCATTGTCGTTGTTGTACTTGCAATCAATGACAAGAATATCTTTCCTATAAAACATGCCAATATAGGAAACAATAAATTTATTAGTTGAAGCGACTTAGAGATCAAGGCATTGGGATCTGAGTCCAACTAGGATAGAATCAAATATTGTTATTTGTGCATTTATTTTCAATCATAGGTTTTCCCCATATGACTATTTTCCCTATCTATGAAGATATACATACCCTACCCCCCCTCTATATTTTAACCTATGACCTCCAAGTAGTATACACATATTATTAACCATTAGGACCAAATTGGTGCATGAGACCCCCTTGTTTGTGGGACAAGGGACCCCCTCCGTGCAACAATTTGACTACTAATGTATATAAAGGTATACATACCCTACATGTTGATATTTTACTTATACAACTAGCATTTACGGTTCTTCTTTATGATTAAAATCATTTAGCACATAAGCTACATATATAATATCACTAAAAAATAGACAATAATAGAAACAAGAGAGTCACAAAGATTATCCTGGGAAACCCTCTAGGGGGAGAAAACCCAACAAACTTCCTCAATATAGATATTCCAACCAAGAACAATTCTTCTCCTTAAGAGAGAACTAACAAGGCACAATATCCTCCTCTACTCTTTCACTAGGAAAGAGTAGTGCACCACTTAACCAAGAGATACCAAGAGATTGACTAAACTCTCCTTGATGTCACCCCTAGTTGCAACAAATACTCCTCCAAGACTTGCACACTTATCCTTCTTATTGTAGAGCTCATTGAGTGAGTGAGCAAGTGAGGCTCTAACCCTCTTTATAAATAGTAGTTTAGCCTCCCTAAATTAGGGTTTGGGCTGACTTGTCAATTTACCCAATTAAATTACATTTAAATGTCAAGGAACAATAGGGTCGACTTTTACAAAGTAACGATAGGGCCATATCAATAAATATAATATGATAACATTCTTTAGGGCTTTTCTTGGTCAAATACATTACAGATATCTTCCGAAGCTACTCAATCTTCAACACTCCCTCTTAGCAAGGAAGGTATTCTTATTTTCACAGTCAACATCACTGCTTCTACACTTGTGCATACTTTGTCATTTTCTTGTTGTAATTCACAGATCTATATATCATAGGAAGTTTCTGCACTTTCACTGGAATAGCGTACCAACCTTCATTGGGGTTACCAACATGTGTTGGGGTAGTGTATCATCTTGTGTTGGGGTTACCAACCTGTGTTGGGGTAGCATACCAACCTACATTGGGGATACCAACCTATGCTAGGGTAGCGTACCATCCTTCATTGGGGTCACCAACCTGCATTAGCGTAGCATACCAACCTATGTTGGGGTTGCCAACCTGCGGTGGGGTAGCGTACCAACCTACATTAAGGTTACCAATATACGTTGGGGTAGCATACCGACATGCATTGGGGTTACTAACCTGCATTGGGGTAGCATACCAGCCTGTGTTGGGGTTACCAACCTGCGTTTAGGTAGTGTACCCGCCTACATTGGGTTTACCAACCTATGCTAGGGTAGTGTACTAGCCTGTGTTTGGATTACCAACCTGCACTGGGGTAGCTTATCACTTCCCTCTAATGGGGATCACATCACCTCCCTCTATTTGGGATCACATCACCTCCCTTTACTAGGGATCACATCACCTCCCTCTACTAGGGATCACATCTCCCTCTACTAGGGATCACATCACCTCCCTATATTGGGGATCACATCACCTCTCAGTACTAGGGATCATATCTCCCTCTACTAAGGATCACATCACCTCCCTCTATTGGGGATCGCATCAAATCCCTCTATTGGGGATCACATCACTTCCCTCTAATGGGGAACACATCTCACTACTAGATAAAACAATCACTTCTCACTACCGGAGAAGTCTTTTTGGATCACTCCAAGCTTGTCTCTGAAATACTCCAACCTAGCTTTGGACAGGGGCTTGGTCAAGACATATGCTACCTATTTGTCGATTTCCATATACTGGAGTCTTATTGCTCCCTTTTGTACCATGTCCCAGACATAGTTCTATTTGATATTGATATTCGTGGACTTGTCATGACACTTTTGGTTTAGTTACAACTTTATGCAACTTTGGTTGTCATAAAAGATACAAGTTTCCTCTAACTCGAGATCAAGAAATTTTTGTAATCAACTTCTAAAGCCACATTGATTCGCTACAAGATGACCATGTTAACACATACTCTTCCTCTGCAAAAACGAGTTCCATATAGGTCTTGTTCTAACTGAGTCACTAGATCACAGTTGTTCCCATACTAAAGAAATATCTGGATGTACTTTTAAGGTCTCTGACACTGCCTGCCTAATATGAATCTACAATCTTATATCACACTCTAAGACATATCTTGGTCCATAATAGATTGTACCCTTTAGGTATCTCATCACATGTTTTTCCATAATCAGGTGAACATGTCTTTCACCGCAAAACATATATATGTCATCATGTTCTTCAAACCAAATTTTCACATCACATTGTACCAACCTATTACACTTGCTCAACTGCAATTCAATATGCACAATCATGTGCTAGATCTATGTGCTTTCTGAAAAGAGCTATCTATCTCACTTCTTGAGAGTATGTCACCTACTCTCTCTACAACTATTTCTTATGGAACTGGGACTATTCACCTGCAGCTGTTCTTTCTAAAGCTGATAATGACTTCTACATTATCACTGTAGTTGTTGAACTCTAAGAGTAGATCCTCTACTCCATAATGATAACATATTCATTTTCTCCCTATGAATTTGTATGATCTTCGGAGCCATTTTCTCCTCATGATATGACTCGTCAATGTTGTATCCTGCAAAGTTTCATGGGACCACACTCGTCTCTTCTTGGTTACTGTAATGATTCTGGGTAGGCCCTTGTGGACCTAATAACTCTTCCTAATGATATGAAGAGTGATGAACTGCACTAGAGGTATTTGTTCGGTCATATTTGGATACTTATGCTCCTTACAATCAATCTCCATATGATATACTATGTATCTCACAAAAGTACCCTTCTTCATCTTCTTCTTCTTTGGTACATGGATGTATACAGTTGTGTATACAACTTCGATAGTCTTCTCCATGTCTTATCTAATATGTTTCCTCCTGCATTCATCACTATATATTCCCTCATATTTATCACCTGTGACCTTGCAAAAACAAGGACAACAAAGGGAAAAATAGTAGACAAGAATAATACTCTTATAATAAAAAAAACAAGAATGAGAACAATAATCACAATAGTTCCTTCTCAGATCTATTGCTTGTGACCTTCTTGGAACATGAACCAAAATAAAAATAAAATAATAAGAAATAGGAACAACACTCTTCTAGTGTTGTGATCAATTATTACTCCATGGTAACCTTCCAAGAACAAGAAAACAAGAAAAAAAAAGTATAATAGCATTTTCATAAGAACATATCTATGTCAACAAGAATAAAAAGTAAATCTTATGGTAATCATCATATTATTACCAATGTGACCTGCTTGGAAGAAAAAAAATAAGTATCTCCTAGAAGCCATGTTAGTTCATCTTGCGACCAAGTACAATAATAATTTATATCAATAGTACTCACATGATTCCAAGTATTCATTGTATCTAGCAGTAATAGAACCTTTCAATGGTTGTTGTCACAACTAGAAATGTAGCAATTATCAAACTTGATATGCACAAATTGGAAACTTAATAATTTAATAAATGAAACTTGGAACCTAGAGTCTTATCTTCAAGAACGAGTGTTGTTTATTTTCTTCTAAGTCTCCTTCACTCAAGATGACAAGTATTCTCTTCAACCTGTCCTCTATACTTAAGACAACATGATTTCTTGAAAGAAATATGAGTTAGAGAATAAACTCTATAATCTCAACATTAATCAATCTAATACTTTGAATTTAATTTTGACCAATAATTAGTATTATAGTCATAACTTCAATAGATCCAAATACAACCTATATGTTCATAAGATCATAATAATTCCATAACAAATAGAGGCATATCAAATTAATAAAATCTGGGGTGCATTGTTTCTTTGAATGTGCTAGATCTGAGATTCTTCTGGATCTATGATTATTGTTTTAGACAAAAGATCCTTTCTCCTGCAAATACCCTTTATAATAACGATACAATTTAAACATATGTAAGTCAATACCCCTAAAATTATCACTATATAGTGGCACCATCCGACCAAAATGATAAGAAATAACGAACCTTTAAAACTTCAAAGGTACTGCAATTTGTAAACTAAAGGTAAATATAGATTTTCTAGGGTAAGGTGCACTAGGACAATAAAAATCAGTCCCAACACTTCACAAAAATTTCACTGCAACTCGTGCTGGCACTACAACTTGTACTACAACTGCCATGAAGGAATTGGAATGAAGGAACTGGCACTAAATTTGCAACCAATATTGCAACTACAACTGATATTGCAACTACAACTAATACTACAACTGCAACTACAACTTGTACTACAACTGCAACTTAGGGTTTTATGAGGAAACCCTAATTTCTCAAACTTCAAATTCCAGAATTATGATCCAGGGACTAGATGTGACCTCCTAGGGAAAGTTCCTAGGTGTGGTTACTTTCTCCAACTTCCTCCTCAAACAAAGAAAAAATCACACTTAGGGTTTATGCAGAAACCTTAATTCTGCAGTAGTTGCAACACTACAAACTGAATCTTCGAGAGGTTTTGTTGAGGCTAGCCATTCTTATAAACTATGAGTTGGTCTATTTCAGGCATGCTCTTATACTATGTTTATATTTTACTTATACAACTAGCAGTTACAGTTCTTCTTTATTATTACAATCATTTATCACATTAGCTACATATATAAGATCATTAGCTAAATTAGGGTCTAGGCTGACCTGTCAATTTACCCAATTAAATTACATTTAATTTTCAAGGCACAATAGGACTGACATTTACAAAGGTACAATAGGGCCATATTAATAAATATAATAAGATAAAATTATTTAGGTTTTGTCTTGGTCAAATACAATAAGGATATATTCCAAAGCTACTCAATCTTCAACACTCCCTCTTAGCAAGGAAGGTATTCTTCTTGTCACAGTCAAAATCACTAATTCTGCACTTTTGCATACTTGGTCATTGTCTTGTTTTCATTCACGGATTTATATATCATAGAAATTTTTTGCACTTTCACTGAAATAATGTACCAACCTGCATTGGGGTAGTGTATCAGCCTACGTTGGGGTTACCAACCTGCGCTAGGGTAGCATACTAGCCTACGTTGAGGTTACCAACATGCACTGGGGTAGTGTACCAACCTACATTGGGGTCACCAAGCTGCATTGGGGTAGCATACCAGCCTACGTTGGGTTTACCAACATGCGTTGGGGTAGCATACCATCTTGCATTGGGGTTACCAACCTACATTGGGGTAGTGTACCAACCTGCATTAGGGATACCAAACTGTACTGGAGTAGTGTACCAGCCTGCGTTGGGGTTACCAACTTGCATTAGGGTAGTGTACCAACCTGCGTTGGGGTTACCAACCTACGTAAGGGTAGCGTACTAGCGGGTTACCAACCTGCGTTGGGGTAGCATACCTACCTACGTTGGGGTTACCAACCTGCGTTGGTGTATTTCATCACTTCCCTCTAATGGGGATCACATCACCTCCCTCTACTGGTGATCACATCACCTCCCTCTACTGGGGATCACATCTCCCTCTACGTGAGATCACATCACCTCCATCTACTGGGAATCACATCTCCCTCTACTGGGGATCGCATCACATCCCTCTACTGGGTATTGCATCACCTCCCTCGATTGGGGGTCACATAACTTCCAACTATTGGGGAACACATATTACTACCAGAGAAAACAATCACTTCTCACTGCTAGAGAAGTCCTTCTGAATCACTCCAAGCTTGTCTCTGAAATACTCGAACTTGACTCTGGAAAGGGGCTTGGTCAGAACATCTTCTACATGTTTGTCAGTGGCCATATACTAGAGTCTTATTGCTCCATTTTGTACCATGTATGAGACATAGTGTTATTTGATATCAATATGCTTGCACTTATCATGACACTCTAAGTTTATTGACAAATTTATGCAACTCTGGTTGTCATAAAAGATACAGGTTTCCTCTAACTCGAGATCAACCAATTTTTGTAATCAACTTTTGTAGCCACATTACTTCGATACAAGTTGATCATGATGTCACATACTATGCCTCTTCAGAATTGAGTGCCATATAGGTATGTTTCTAGCTGAGTCACGAGATCACAATTAATCCCATACTAAATCAATATCCATATGTACTTTTCCAATGTGTGACACTACCTTCCCAATATGAATCTGCAATATTATCTCACACTCCAAGACATATATGGGTCCATAATTGACTGTACCCTTTAGGTACCTCATCACATGTTTTTCAATAATTAGGTGAACATGTCTTTCACCGGAAAACATATATCTATCCTCATTTTCTTCAAACCAAATTTTCACATTACATTGTGCCAACCTAGTACACTTGCTCAATTGAAATTCAATATTCACAATCATGTGCTATCTCGATGTTCTTTCTGCAAAGCACTATCTATCTCACTGCCTTAGAGTATGTCCTCTACTCTCTCTACAATTGTTTCTTCTGGAACTGGGACTCTACACCTGCACCTACTCTTTCTAAAGTTGAGAATGATTGCTTACATTACAAGTATTAAAAAAGTATTTTCTATACAGTACAACTTGTCCTCAAATTGTGAGTTTTATCTCACAATAATTTCATTCCATTTCAACAAGACCACTTCCCACAAAAACATTACATTCAAATAAAATTTTATTCAATAACAGTTGATCTACTTACCTTATTCTAGGACCAATAAATATGAACATGCATGCAGAGTATTGACCACAATGATTAAGTTGGGTTGTATGCCTAATACTACACACATTTCATTGAAGAATGTTAGGGCTTAACAGGGGGAAATAATCTGGGATAACCAACAATGATTGCATTCCATATATCTACCTACCTTGTTCCAAATCCAATAAATCTATGCATGTAGGCGTAACACTAACCATGGTGATTAAGTTGGGTTTTATCCCTAAGATGTGCATTTCATTGAATAATTTCAAGGATTCATGGGGGGGGATGATTGCATTCAAATTGAATAATGTGAAGGCTTCTAGGGATGGAAAATCCTGGAATAACCAACAATAATTTCATTCCATGATCCAACATCTTGTTTAGGCAATCGTTTGAACAATTAGTGTAAATAGGTTTGATTATGTTGTTGAAATATTTCATTTGGTTCCTAGAAAGTCTCATGTTATTAACAAATTCGGGAACCTCACCAAATGACCATGGAAAAAATACTTTTTACATTTTAGTCCCAACAAGGCTTTCCTAATTCTATGCCAACTAGCAATTCATTGCATTCCATTTTTAAAAGACCATTGTCCAGAACAGTATTACAATCAATTCATTATTTTTATTGTGTGATATTGGATATGCTTACCTTGTTCTAGAGATAATAACTTTGTACATACAAGAAAATCACCAACCATAGTAATTGAGTTGGATTTTATCCCTGAGACAACTAAATATGGTCCTTAGTTAAAATGTATAGGAAATTGAAAGGTATCACAAAAGTCTTTTCTATCTAGTATGATTTGATCTCAAATTGTAGGCTCTATCTTGCAATCATTGGATTACATTTCAACAAGAAATTTTCCCACAACATCATTAAATTCAAATCAAGTTTATATATCTGTCCACAATAGAATATAGATTCCAGTCTTTACTCTAATTTTAGTGACAAATGATGATAATTTTGTTGCTAGCTAGTTCTTTTTGATAATTAAATATGCCTAAAAAATGGTTAAAAAGTACTTTATCCAGGCACAACAAATAAATAAATAAATTGTATAACAATATCAAGATTCAATTGCACTAGTCCTCTTTATCATCCCTTGTCAACTAGACCATCCTTTAGGGCATTCTTAGTAATTAGATTTTGCAAAAGATTATAAACATTGCAACTATAATACTAGCATTAAATATGTATTTTCAACCAATAATGTGACACATGAAGCATGCCCATATTAAGAAGGCTACTCTTAGCAGTTTGTTATCCCAACCTAGAAGATAGGTTGTTATATTTTTGGGGTTATTCTAACAGTTTTTATAGTAAAAATGTTTCAACTAGAAATTTAACACTTGCAACCATATTTATCTTTGAAATCAAAAGTAGATAGAAGTATGCATCCTTATATATATCGCACGTTCAAGAACCAACAATATAACTTGTTCCATCAAGAAACAACTAGTTGTATTAGCTCAACTAATATGGTTGACAAGGTGGAATTCTCTTCATCTTTTGGGTAGTTTGGAAATTTTGTTTCATGACAAGGTTTTAACACTCTACATGTGGTCAATCATCTTGCAATTACTAAGTATACTTGTAATCTTAAGTGTTCCCTTAAATAAATTGACAATATCTATGTTAACCTATTTATTTATGATGAAAGGTTTTGGTTGCATGTTCATTCCAAATTCCAATTCTACTCTCAAACTTGTTTAATAAAAAAATTTCAATTCTCCTATTCAATGATCTTCAGTCCATACAAACAAGTAGAATTTTCCTGTAAGAATGAGTATCTATATGCAAGATGTTACTAAGAACTAAGAATCAATATTAATGATCCTACCAGATGAAGTGTAGGAAATAGACACTCAGATCCTCGTCCTATGTATATAGAAATATTGGAAAAACAATTCGGTTTGTTTTGCTACTACAATAGATGGAGCCTAAAAACTTATTAGGCAAGATGCACAAAATATAGTTGAATTGGGAAAATTGTTTAAGGCCTAGAAAGACATGAAAGTTTCTATAATACAAAATGGATAATAAACACAATCCCAATTAAGAGATGTTGATGATGTTATGTTATGTCAACCCAATTCTTGTCCTCCACAATAGAATGTAATCCAAGTTTGATAAAACATTTCATTTCTAGTAAACTTTATTTGTTGCCTTGTTATAGCATCATTTTTTCTCTATGGAACATGGTGAACTGGGAGGTATATGACTGATCGAAGAGAGGTTGTTGGGCATTAGAAGGACACTAAACATAAATCCTCCTCTTTGAGAGTAACTAGAGGTTCACTGAAAGAATTGTTAAACCATATTTTGTTCTCCATTATGCAGTTGATGTACTCATGTCTGTAAATCTTCTCTTTTCTATGTGGATGGTTGGTTGATTACTTCTGCAAGCAGTGGTGATATTGAACCAAGTTGATTTTGGGTAGGTTTCTTATGGTCCAAAAGGACATCATTGTGTGGAGTGAGAATGGCTTGGTGTTCTTGAGGATTTATTTGAAATTTTACCATTGATATTTAATTACCATTTGTTGGATATTATAGGATGTACAACCAAATAGGTATTATTCATATCTATCTTCATAGATTAAGGGAAGTTCAAATAGAATACAAGAAAGTGAGACATCTAGTAGATCAACTAGAGGTGAGAAGATCATAAGAAAATTTCACAGATGCATGGAATTCTTTCTTTCTAAATAGGGGTCATGTTCTTATGATGATGAGAGCATAGACGACATCGAGGTTTCCTTGAGGTACAACCATCTAGTGAAACGATGGGTATTGAAGGATATTCTTCAAATAAACATTGATTTTTGTGTCAACAAAAGGATATACAACATTGGTCCATCATCATTACATGGTTTGGGGCTATTTTCCATGGATGGCATAAAGGTCTGTTATGGGGGAATAAATGAATTGATGGAGTATGTGGGACCTTGTTACATCTAAAAATATTTGATACATCTAGTCCAATATAAAAAACGTATGCGAAGATATGGCGTGGCTGAAAATTATATACAACTAAAAGACAATGATAAAAATAAAGGATCATATATGTATATTGAAGGAAGGCCAAAATCAGCGGGAAATATTGTGGGGTTTATAAACAGTACATGAAACACGATCACAAATTAGCAACCCAATTGCGTATTTGAGGGCATGAAGGAAACTGTGTATTCCTATGTGAAATAAAATCAATAGTTGCAGGGGAAGAGTTGTTGATTGATTACAATTTGAATCAAGGAGATACATATGTTGCTATTATGAGGGCGGTATGTATACTATTTTACCCAACCTGTAAGCAATGAATGTGATATTTTATGATTATCATTTACTGATAGAGACAAGAAACATCTAATATAGGCAAGAAACGCACATTGTATTCAATATGATCCTCTAAACTAGAACTAAAAACTCATATGACAAGACATTTAATGATAATATCGATAATTTCTTTGCTACAACATTAGGATCACTCTTCAAAGTTGTAAATATTTTGATGTGATGTTTTTTACAAGTAAACCATCCACTAAAATGATTTTATGTAACTTTATTTTGCATACATTTGACTTTATTCAATTTTTCTAATTCTTATATTGACATTGCTTTGTTGGAAACACCATTGTCCTAGGGTGACAAGGGGAAGGAAACAACCTTAGAGCAGTCCATATATTACATAGAGGAAGAGATTATTGATGAATTTTGTTTTTTCCTTCCCCAACCCAGTCCAAACGATAAAGAATCTTCTGAGAAAGTCAAACATCAAACTTGCTTCTTTGATTGAGATTCAACCATAGACATAGGAGATAAAGGAAATAATTAAAGCCTTGATGAAAAAAATTAAAAGCTATGGGGTAATAAAGATATTTATTTATCCCATTTATTTATTTTGGATTTTAATTTCTATACTCTTACAAGTCCTTTATAAAAAAACTCTTTATTTTTACAAGAGTTTTTGCAGGATTTTGATCCCCAAGATCATGTTACAAAGGCCAATGTTGGTACTAATGCTTTTTCTACACTGGCACAACATCATACTCACACATCATTCACTCAGATAGCTACACCCTCCAAGGTCAATGTCGGTACTACACCCAGCCCTGAATGTGCATAGGATGATGTTGATGCAGAGAAAGGATTTACACATTTTGAAGCATGCTTTCCTGGATATTCCCATGTCACTAGCATGAGAGCACTAAAGGTTACCTTTTTCGTAAACGATGAGCTCATCCCTATGAAAATAGAAAATATTCCAGGTATGTTATATGTGTTTTTATTATTATGTACAATATAATTTAAATTTACGTATAATGTGAAATTATTTTAAACTAATGATAATATTGTTTTGCAGAAAATGAAATATTTTATAAATGCAGGAATGACCTAACATTGGATATCTTTGGGCTCGCTATACGCATAAGGTGGAATTCAGAAAGTTCCAAGTTAAAAGATGAACTCATTAACAAGTTGGTTTGCATGTTCGGTGAGGGATCCTTTAGTAAATATGGAGTCTCCTAAAAAACAAGTGCATATTTAAAATATCTATGGAACCAATATAGGGTTCATCTGCAAAAGAACCCTAAGTATGATCATCCCCCAATGATTCCTGAGAGGGAGTGGAAGGCCCTATAGGAAGATGAAAAGGAGAAGATGCTATGAAAAGAAGGAAAGACACCACCTAGATCCAGAAGGTATTTGACACTTTTAATAATGTTATTATGATGCTTTATCATCATTACGACATCTAATTACATATTTGAAACTTTTCAATACAGGCTCGCTGACACATCCAAAGCCACCAAAGCCATAATTTGTCAAAATCCTAAAGGTATAATTTGAATAAAGTTTAGGATCTAAAGTTAGCTTGTGCTCAAATTAGATAATATAATTATGTATATGCTACAACATTTTTAACATAACAAACATGCCAATTTTGGGACCAAAATTGCCAAAGAATAAACCTATTCTAAGGTTATTCTCTTCTAACTCCAAACAAGTTCGCATAGTAGAACCTAGACATTTTATACCATTCTTTTCTAATCGACAGTGATAAGAAAGGGGTAAGTTATTATCATTATGATCAAGAGAAACTTGTCGAGAAAGGGGAAAAGGTAACAAGTTCCCCATATGTAGTTTTCATCAAAGAAGAAGAACAATATGATGAGTATACATTACAATGAATAGAAATTAGACAATCCAAAATTAGTTTAGACCCAAATCTGTGTAAAATCCTAGTCAAGGAAATGTTGGA
>JASDQU010882132.1:0-19828 GCA_032191745.1 Picea mariana | reverse complement strand
CGAGAAAGGGGAAAAGGTAACAAGTTCCCCATATGTAGTTTTCATCAAAGAAGAAGAACAATATGATGAGTATACATTACAATGAATAGAAATTAGACAATCCAAAATTAGTTTAGACCCAAATCTGTGTAAAATCCTAGTCAAGGAAATGTTGGAAAGAACAAAAATAATAAAAATAATAAACTTATAATGAAAAATTTTATATTCTTTTTTTATTGATGGAGGTTCTTGTCCCATCATGTCCAAAGTAATAGTGGAACAACTTGGTCACACTTGCATGAGTGAAGCCAATAAAACACTTCCTTTTAATAAGGAAGTGCAACCTACCATTGGGAAAATCAAGGAACTCACTTTGGATATGTGTTCTCACCCACAAATCTATACCACCTACAATTTCATGGTGATTGATATGGAAGTAGGAAGATTTTCCAAGATTCTAAGACATGACTAGCAACACTTAACCGACAGTTATTTGAGTTTATATGGTTCTCACATGCTTCTTCCCCATGACCATGGGAACATCATAATTTTAAGGGAACATACAAATATTACCTACATTTAGAGTATCCCTATTCCATAGGTTGATTATATAAAAACTAGTCTATATACCTATTCTCTCTTTATTGAATAAGAAGATTATTCTCTTATCCAACCTGATTCTGATCAAGATCCATTTTGGAACTTATATTTTGATGGGACATCTTCCTATGAAGTTAGTGGTGTCGAGGTTATGTTATATTTTCCATCAGGTAAGCCTCAACAGTTTTCTTACTAGTTGAATTTTAAATGTACTAATAATATTGTTGAGTCTAATAAATTCAATGGCTAATAAATTGTTTTTTTTTGTTTCTATTCCAATTAGGTAATTCTCTAATGATGAGCCTAATTATGATGTCATTCCTCTCTATTGTCCTTGTGTGCCAGATAATGACACCTAGATTTTTGATAATGTTGAAGACTTTCAATGTTTTATTGTTGATCAAGAAGATGACATGCTTAATTATTTAGGTGCCCTTAATCTGAAAAACAATGTTTATCCAAAAAGGCTTGTGTCATTAGAGAATATGTTTTAATCTAATGACTCTTCCAAGAGTGTTGATCATAATCATGAACCTTATAAACACAATGTTAACCCAACTATATTAGTGAACATAGGTTCTAAAATCCATCCAAAAAATATATGTATAGGATTCCAATGTATCGAGGAAGAAAGAGCCAAATTATTAGCCTTATTTTCAAAATTTTGGGACATATTTTCTTGGTATTATAAAAACTTAAGAGATTTTGACCTTGATATAAACCAACATTCTATTCCTTTTAAGAGGGATGTAAATCCCATTAGGAAAAAATAAAGAGGGATGTAAATCCCATTAGGAAAAATTAAAGGCTTATTAATCCCAGTTCAGATTCCTTAATTATGAAGGAGATTTACAAAATGCTTAACACTATTGTCATCATCCCTATTCGCTACTCAAGGTGGGTTGCCAATCTGGTTTCAGTTTGGAAAAATAATGATGACAATGGATTTGCATGGATTTTAGAGATTTAAATGAGGTAATGTCAAATATAACTTCCCCTTTCCTTTCATGGATGTTATCTTATAACATATTGTCAATTTAGAAATGATGTTCCTCTTAGACAATTTTTCTAGCTTCAATAAGATTAAAATATATCCTAAAGAAACAATTTTCACGATGAGGTGGGGCACTTTTGCATATCATTGTATGCCCTTTGGGATAATGAATGCAAGTTCTACATTTTAGAGGGTAGTTCATATTGCGCTTAATGATTTAACAGGTATAATCATTCATATTTTTCTTGATGTTCTACTGGTGCATTTCTGAAAAGAGTTGATCATTTGACCATCTAAAGTGGTTTTTACTCAAATGTAGGAAATTTGGTATTCTCTTAATCCTAAAAAATATGTTTTTGGTGTGAATGAAGGGAAATTTTTGGGTCATATTATCTCAAACTAGGACAGTGTAAGCATCAATCTAGAAAGATTTTCTTCTATTTAGCAGTTGCCAACTCCCACCTTTAAGAAATCCATATAGGATTTTACAGAAAAAACTAACTTTGCTCACATATGTGTGCTCAATTTTACTCAAATAATCAATCTCATACATTTTTTATTCTAGAAATACACATCTTTTAGGTGGTATCAAAGTTCCTAGGAGGCCTTTCAATCCCTTAAAAAATCCATTACATTTTCCCCTACCTTGGAAAACCTATATTTTCAATCAATTTTCATATTTATACCAACACTACATACTTAATTTTTTTGGTCATTCTTGTGCATATTGATGCAAAATTTTTTGAAAGACCCATGGATTTTATAAGACAAAACTTGACTAAAAATAAATTTGAGTACCCTCTAATCGAAAAACATGCCTTATCCCTCATGGTTTCTTTGTGAAAGTTTACACATTATGTGTTGGCAAGCACACGATTGTTAAAGTGCCTCTTCAAGCCATCAAGTGGTTGTTATCCTAATGTTTTCTGCAAGAAATAAGGACAAATTGCCTTGCCAAAAATCAAGAATTTGATCTTCAAATCGTGGTTACTAAGATTGTATGAGGTAATTATTTATCTCTTCTTTTTTGTAAAAATGCTCATGATAAAAATCCTAATAACCAAGAGGATGAGGATTCATTGTTGCTTTTTTTTTAAATGGAATGTTTTGATATTGACTATGATGCAATTGTTGACCCTTGGTACTATGACATCATCTTGTACTTGCAAAACCAATAATTCCCTTCCCATTTGCATGCCAATGAAAAGAGGAGACTAAGGTTAGAAAGGACCAAGTATGTTATGTTGAACAATTGGTTGGTCCATAGACATGTTTATGGTATGTTTCTTTGATGTGTTGGTAAGTCCCAAGCCAAATCTATACTATGACAATTTCATTATGGTGCTCATTTGCAATTCCATACTAGTGGGCATTTACCTACTAAAGCTATTGTGCATAAAAGTATGTGTTATGGTTTCTATTACCACACGATGTTTCACAATTCTTTCATGTTTGTGAGATCATGTGATTGTTTCCAACGAGTAAGTGGCAAGAAAAAGTTTTTAGGTGTGCCCCTGAACCTAGTGAGCAATTATTTTCCCTTTACCAAGTGAGAGATATACTTCATAGGCCCCATTTCCCCACACTTTTATACTGATCACATTTTATCCTTACTACAATTGACTAATTCACGAAGTGGCCCAAATTTGTCTTGTTAATGAATGCTAGGGAAGAACATGTTGTATCCTTTCTACAAGAACATATATTTTCCTTCTTTGGTCCACCTCTCAAAATTTTGGGTCTTTTCGATGTGATAAAGGTGGTGACTTTGTGTTTAGAGAGGTTTTGGGTATTTTTCATAAGTACAATGTAATTTTCTCAACTTCCTCACCATATTTACCCCCAAGGGAATGAATTAGTTGTGTTTACCATTAAAAAACTGATTAAAATTATTAAACACATTAAATTAGTGACAATCCTCATGAGTGGAAAGTGCAACTAATACATACTTTGTGGGTTGACAAGACAACAACCAAGATTAGTACTAGTGAGACACATTTCATATTGGTATATGGAAAAGAGGAAATCATTATTGCTGATATGGAAAATGCTACTTGCTATTTAGCTTTCCACATTAAATAACTGGACAACAATCCAATAAATCATAGATTTAATGCATTAATGGTTCCGGAAGAGTAGTTTGATTTTGTAGCACAAAAGTTGAAGAAGAAACAATGTATTGTTTAGAAGTTCCACAATAAGAAGAAAAAATTTAAATCATTTAGATTTGGTCAAAGAGTGTTACTCTAGAATTCTTCTCATGAAGACAAGAGTAAGCACACTAAGTTTTAAAAAACTTTGTCTAGGACCCTTTTCTATCACTCATGATTTGGGGAACAATGTTGTTGGCCCTTGACCAAGTTTTGAGAATCATTGGTCATGATTGACCTATTTTGGGACTTTGACAGGTTGTCAAAGGCAAAGCACAAGTCTAAGCGTAGATCACATGATCTTGACCCCTTGTTTAGGGATTTTTGGGTTTTGGGATATGTAACGGGTATGGGGATGTCAGCCCATGGGTTTACCCATGTTTAGGCCCTTTTGTAATGTAAAAATTGAAGTCTATGCGATGTAAGAAAAGAGAGGGTTTTTGGTACCTTGCTAAGTGCTCAATACGGATTGTAAATGCTTTGTGCATGCTATGTCGAGAGATTGCAGAGCTAAGTGCAAATGATTGTAAGAGACTGTGAAAAGGATTTGTGTTGTAACTTGGGGAAGGAGGTTCTAGCGAAGTGCACACAAATCTCTTGTCCTCTGCAGAGTAATATCTCATGGCTTTGTGCATGTAGAAGATTGACAGAAGGCAATAAAAGAGAAGAAGAGTTGGTGGACATAGCCCCAGGCTAGGGGTGAAACATGTATATCTTATGTTTTGGTTGCTTTGTGCTTTATGGTTGTTCTCTTGTTTATGTGATTAAATGCTTAGTGCACTAATATATGCTTAGAATAATATAATATGATATCTTAGTGCCTAATAATGTGAATGAATGCAATATCTGGTCTATGTTGACGTGCTTAGTGCTTGAATATATTAGATCTGTGTGAATACTATGTTGATCTATAGTTAGGGTTATCTGCACTATAAACTAAGGCTGAATATTAATGAACTATAACTACTAAGTGTTATGTTAAGGTGTTGCAATCACATATTTGTGTCCCAGCTAAGGTTGTAGACATCTGAGTCCTGCAACCACCCCTGCCTCTACCTCATGTGAGACTTCACCTACTTCACAGGTTTTGTCGAAAGGGCCAGTAGTTAGGGTTTTGTTGGTGCATTGTTGAAGTGTTGAACCCTGGGTATGCCCCTGTGCCAACAAATGGTTCCATTGTCAAGACCTGAAACTGTGATTGCTAGGGACTACAAAAAAGGGAAAGCTCTATGTGTAGATATGTTTCCCTAGTGCGCAGTATTCTACTTGACTTGTTAATCTCTATGCTAAAAAGAGAATTCATATATGAAGGAAAGAGGTAAGATATTAAAGTTTTGTGCTCTGATAAAGGTAAGAATAGTGAAAAGTTTTGTTTGGAAAGGTAAGATAAGTGAAAATTTATGTTTCAAAAGTATGGATCTAGGTATGTTTGATAAAAAAATTCCTAGCTTGAAAACTAGGGCACAACTAGAAGAAAGAAAATTTGATATGAGTAGATTTGATAAGAATAGTGAAAGATATGTTATTCCTATGAATAGAAAGAATGTTTGGAATAACAAATGGATGCAGGACCTTAGAAAGAATTTTTTGCAAGTTAGCTACTATGATCCTAGTGCATAGTACAGGAAAGGTTGGGGATCATTTCAAAGAAAAAGAAGATTAACCCTTTGTTATAGTTGCAGAAGATCGAGACATCTTGCTAAGGGATGCCTTGGTAGAAGACCTAGTTGTCTTTGTTGTAAAGCTATGGATCATGAAGTTTTGGATTTCCCTAGAATGATTGCTAAGCTTGAAAGAATGAATATGAGACAAGAAAACCCTGAGGAAGGTCAAGAACCTGAGACCATGATAGAACCCCAAAAAGAATCAGTGAATGTATTGCTACAAATGAAAGAAACCCTTAATGATCACAGAAATATCAACTTATCAGAGACATTCAAAGAAAAAAATGCATAGAAGCAAGAATAGGAGACTTCAACATTGACTGTGTTCTGGATGAAGAAACACAGGTGGATATCATGACAGAAAGAACTTGGGAAATTTTAGGAAATCCTGCTATGATTCCTTCATTGGGAGGAATAGTATTATTTAGAGGAAAGTTGATAAACCTATGTAGAAAACTCACCTAGATACCTATAAGTGCTCTTGGAACTTCGTCAAAGGAAGATTTTGAGGTTGTTAAATTTATTGAGAACATCACCCCATTTGCTATATTACTGGGAAAAACTTGGATTGAGAAAGATTAGGCCAAAACAAAAGAAGCAAGAATTAAAAGATTTCATCACTAGGAGGATAGCGCACTTGATTGAAGAACAAGAGAATAGGTCGAAGTTGTTTAGAACCAGAAACTTGGATGTCGAAGTTGAAAGAACACAAGAAGACTCATAGAAGACTGAAGCACCTACCCCAGACAAAGAAGAAGTATTTCCCTTGAACCCTACGAAAGAATCTCAACAATGCAAAGTTACTATGCCAAAAGGAGATAAGAATCAGAATGGAAAGAGGAATACTGAGATGAAGATCACAAGGAAGAAGGCTAGAAAGCTCAATAAGAAGAGAGAAAAGATAGAAAAGTTGCAGAAGGTTCCAGAGGGGACTTCGTAGAAGCAAGGTTTGCAAAAGTGGAACTTTGTCGGGATATCAGAATAGTGCAACATGGCACTTCGCCATGGCAAAGCAATATAGCTGTTGAAAGCATTATAACCATTATCTCGATGCCCTAAATGGTTAGAATAACATTTATGGCTAGAAAGATCGCCATTAGACCATTTAGACTGCGCTACAATGGACAGAAATGCATTGATGAAGACCTCTCACCCATTAGAAAGATCCATTACACCGCTGTCTACTTATTATGTCGATTGTTGCACCAAAAACACTTTTGGGAATTGTATCCAAGCCAAGTCATTGCTACCACGTTGTGTTTATTGAGATCGACACCTGTTCTATTTCTTTGAGAACTCATTCATCCACCTGAGTTATCCGATATGAGTGTGCATGTCAGACAAACTCAGTGCCATAGAGAAGTTGGTTGAAGAAGTTCTCATCAATATAATGGTTGAAAAAGTAATTTTTGCAGGTATTCAAGATTCCTCAACGAGGGGAGTGCAAGCCTATTTGTCAACTACTCGTGGATCTGGACCATCCCGACCTTCAGCCAAGAAAATAACGAAGCATTGATATGACTTGGAAAACGTGAATTTAATCCCAACTATCCTGTCCAAATACATACCACCTCTAGTTGGCGTGGTGAATCATGACAATGTCCCCAGGGACTTTGACTACATCCTAGTTACTGTGTACCTCCCGATAGGGATATGCACAGGCAAGCCACAACAGGATAAGATCACGACATTAAAATTTAGTGACTTAAACCTAGGAGACTACAAGAACCATAGTATGCTCTCTCCTTACAAGTATCTGACCAGGACAAAGGGGAAGAAATCAAAAATAATCCCCCAACCATGGACTATGAACATCACACAGCCCACCATCCTGAATGTGATGAAGATTCCACATTTTGGAAAGCACCAGGAGGTTAACATGTGTGTTAATATCCTATTTTCATGTTACCATGGCAGATATCTATGGCTAGATAGACGCATCAGAGTCGATCCGACGTTGATCCATAGGATCATCAGACTGAGCATGCATGGACCCGACCCATAGGACTTCTACCCATAGAAGGTTGTAGATCACGCATTAGCACAGAGGATCAAAGAAACATATGGTGATGTATAAAAGGGGATGTGAGCCATCTAGAATGGCATAGTGCATCTGGCCTACCAGCTAATCGCAGGAAAGCTCGTGAGAAAGAACATACCTACGCAGGTCACATGATTCTTTGTTGACCTCACCAGAAAATGTGTAGAAGGACTCCAGATGAACTGGGTGAAGTACTTGGTCAACCAGCTAGAATTGGATTTTCATGAAGCTCAAGATCAGGGCTATGAGTTCCATTTTAGATGGTTGTTGATCATCATAGATTTTACTTCTTGGGAGATGCCAAAAGGTGTGACCTTCCCAGACATTGAGTCATTTGAGGCACTTACTGAAATTCACCACGCTCTGGTACTCGAGTGATATGGGAAAACAGTGGCAGTCAAACACAGTATTCCATACATACTTTCTATATTCGAAAAGGGCCATTGAAGTTGTCCCTCACATGATGCCAAAAACCCTGCACCAGTTTAGATCTCTCATGAAGTTCTACGCATATTGACACTTTATTTATATCACTATGCGTGAAAACGAGCATAAAGAAGAGCTTCAATCATACTATAAGCTCATAGAGGAGGACATCGAAGAGATAACTAAGGACTGGTCTATAGAGCTCCTTATCCCAGCTGGCCCTGTAAAAATGTCCGATCTCGAACTAATTGGTAGCTCGAAGGCTACTCACAAAGAACATGAAACACCTAGAACTAGTAGAAGGAAGAATAATGAAGAGGTACAAAACTTGAGCAGTGCATCAGATGAAACTACTTCAGAATCACTTGGATAAGGAGGTGATGACGAAGTAAATAGAGAAGATACAAATGGAAAAGAATCTCAGCAGAAGCAAGGCGAAGTAACACCACCTAGGGATATTGTTGATGAGATTTATCCCTCTAAGAAAATAAAGGTTTCTCCCATGAAACCTGCATCATGAAAGAATTCAAAAGCTAGTAAAACTACGATGTGAACTATCCTCACGATCGATGAATTCAACTTCATCATCGCAACCGTATCATATGCCTCATAGGACATCTTGCAGAAACATGAATCCAAGAAGGAGGAGATGTATGAACGAATCGAGGTAGAACTTAGAGGGGTACAACAGGCCCTTCAATCCAGCCACATAGTATCCACTATGCCTCCACCATCAAAAGAACCAGAGTTGGGGGATGAGCCTGCCCAAATCTACAGACTAGCTGATGTGACCAAACCTTGCCTTCATCGCGCACAGAAAGAAACATAATAGGCCACAAAGGCCCTAAAAAAAGTTCAAGAAGTCGTCATAGAGAAATGTCGCATTGTGCAGTAGGAGAAGGTTTCTCTCCAAATAAAGTTTGAAGAGGAGAAAGCGCAGATCCAGTAAGAGAAAGAGAAGTTTCTCATAGAGCATCTCAGAGTCAAAGAAGCAGTCAATAGATCACTTTGCTCTGTGACAATTTTAGAGAAAAATGTGGACAAACTAGTAGAGCATCAAGTAGTTCATCTTGCGGAAGCTATCCACTAGCTTCAACAGAGAATCGCAGATCTGGAGCTACGAATAGTGCCCAACACTCTGTAGGATGTGCAAGATCAAAGAGAAGGAACTGCTCAAAGTGCAGTTGAGAGAATCAAGTCCCTCGCCATGGAATGTAAACAAATAAGTGATCAAAGTGCCTAGACTTATGAGCAACTCACTGAGGATCTTGAATTGAAGGCACTGGATTCGTAGCTCCAGGAGGCAAAGAAGCAAGAAAAAATAGTATAGGCATAGTTAAAGTCCTTGTAAACAGTTGAGAGGATGAAGCGATCCCAAGAACAATGCACTGCTCAACAATGGGTCCACACCATTCAGAGCAAAGTCATGGAAGTGACTCAGAGGCTCCAACCAATATAGGATGAGGCTTGCCAACTATTCACAGAGATTAAAGGCTGAGGAGAAGAACTGGAACAAGTCGTCACTACAGCTAAACAACACTTAGAGGGACCTTTCAATGAATCAGTTATCCAAGATTTCACCGAGAAAGAGGTCTTGGTGCAGCAATAGGTCGAAGCAGCTTGAGCCAAGATCGAGGATTTTGAAGTAGAGCTACCTAGACCAGAGTGACTTGGTATGAGTCGTAGGTGACTGTTGGGGGATTTTTGGCCCTTGACCAAGTTTTGAGAATCCTTGGTCATGATTGACCTATTTTGGGACTTCGACAAGCTATCAAAGGCGGAGCACAAGTCGAAGCGAAGATCATGGGATCTTGACCCTCTGTTTAGGGATTTTATGGGTTTTGGACTATGTAATGGATATGGGGATGTCAGCCCATGGGTTTACCCATGTTTATGCCCTTTTTGTAATGATAAATAGAAGTCTAGGCAATGTAAGAAAAGAGTGTTTTTTTGGTATCTTGCTAAGTGCTAAGTATGGATTGTAAATGCTTTGTGCATGCTATTTCGAGAGCTTACAGAGATAAGTGAAAATGATTGTAAGAGACCGTGAAAAGGATTTGTGCCATAACTCAGGGAAGGAGGGTCTAGCGAAGTGCACATAGATCTCATTTCCTCTGCGGAGTAAGATCTCATGGCTCTCTGCATGTAGAATATTGATATAAGGAAATAAAAGAGAAGAATAGTTGGTGGACATAGCCCCAGGCTGGGGGTGAACCACGTATATCTTGTGTTGTGGTTACTTTTTGATTTATCATTTTTCTCTTGTTTATGTTATTAAATTCTTAGTGCACTAATATATACTTAGAAGAATCTAATATGATAGCTAAGTGCCTAATAATTTGAATGAATGCAAGATATGGTCTATTTTGATGTGCTTAGTGCTTGAATATATTGGATCTGTGTGAATATTGTGTTGATCTATTGTTAGGGTCATCTGCGCTATAAACTAAGGATGAATATTAATGAACTATAACTGCTAAGTGCTCTGTTAAGGTGTTACAATCACATATTTGTGTCCCAGCTAAGGTTGCAGACATCTAATTCCTGCAACCACCCCTACCTCTACCTCAGGTGAGACTTCACCTACTTCACAGGTGTTTCCGATAGGGTCGGTAGATAGGGTTTTGTTGGTGTGTTGTTGAAGCGTTGAACCCTGGGTCTGCTCCTATGCCAAAAAATGCCTTCATATTAAAGGACAAAAAATAAATATTATTTCCACAAATAGTGAATGGATCTATCCTAAATCCCTATTACTCTATTGAACTAACATAGCTATAGAAATTTAAAAAAAAAAAACAAAAAAAAAACAACTTATGAACACAACAAGAGCATAACTGAAATGAAAAATAATGTTTTTTATGTTTATAATGCAAACATGCAAAACTATGATTTTATGTTTATAAGTTTGTTTTGGTAAGTTTGATAGGGATGATTCTTTTTATTTCTACTTGTTTGAAACATCACATATCATTCACTGATTCAACATCCTTTCCTCTTAAAAAACAAAATAGTCTAGTTGCATTGCATATGTTTTTTAATTATTGTATGGATGCCTAAGAAGTTATTTGTATGGCCACGAGGCCTCAAGCAACATTTCATTTTGAATTACTCCTACATGTCTACTAGGTTATCTCTAACATGGTTGTTGTTAGTTTAGGACATGTTGGATTATATCATGAAACATAGGTATAATTGTTGAGGGTTTCCTAATGTTTAGCTTGAGAAAGTTCAAGGCTTGACAAAACTATCTAGGTTTCTCATCTCTTCTTCATGGTCCATTTTCTTCACCCATTTTAGAACATTAGCCCAACTCTATATGTTTCCTTCCCTTTTAGGGATCGATATGAGTTCTATAATTGCCTCATGTTCATTTCCTAATTTTCTCAAGTTTTTTAACTAAAATACACTTACATGCTCAAACAACCTATGTTATACCTAATTAGAAGACACAATAATCCAAATGTTGCATGAAGCAACATCCTCAAGTGATGTTGCTAGATGTTGATCTTAAAAATGATCAACACATCTATGATTGTGAAGTATCACAACAAAGCTACCTATTGGAATTTTATGAGCCTAATAATCCTCGATATCACCTTGTTATGATCATTTACTCTCAACCCTTGATAGGAACTATAGGGAATGTGAATGTGCACACTAAAAAAGACATTGATACATGTTTCTTGCTAATTTTTTTGTATGTCCATCTCATTTGCTAACAAATGATGAGATATGGTTTGCTTATAATGTTGATGATGTGGTGATCATGGAGGTATCACATACATGAGATTGAGTATGTGGATGTTACAACTCATTGGAAATGATTACATTTTTTTTACAACATTATTTTGATTATGTGCATGTATGTTGATGGCTTGGTTACACAATATTACAATGGTTCATGGATGATTTGTTTAGGGATGAAGTTGTTGGGATATGTAGGTTTGGTATCTTTGACATAGTTCAACATTTGATTTTCCTGGACCTACAACCAAAGCACACATGATTAGTTTGAAAGAAAATAAATCAAGTGCAAAAGGTGGAATTAATCCCTAAATATAAGAATCTCAATGCTTGGAATTCTATTATGCCCATGCATAAGTGATAAGAACTCATAAAAATGATTTTCTCATAAAGTCAAAACCAGGGTTTCAACCATGCCAAACCTTAATGTATAATCATGCTTGATTTGCAAGCATATATGAGTTATGGAAATTAGAAATTAACCCATACATTTTCACCCACCACCCTATCAATTTCATTAGGATTCGATGGGTTGATTATTTGATGTCTATGGGTTCACCTATCCATCTTGTACTATGTCTTGAAAGATGAGTTAATATTTCCACTGCATGCATATGATGCTTGTCTCCACAACCCTCCAATATAATCCAATGGTGGGTATTCATGTAATTTTTTATAGTGCACTTGAACTACCTCGTTATATGCACTTTCACTTTCTATTTTGGCCAACCATTGTTAAGGTTTAGCACTACAAATTCTATGTTGAAGTTGAGACAATGTGGGATTTTTCCTTTGTGGTTTTTAGCAAACATTACCTAGTTCATATTGTAGTTTGAGGGAATGGGAGCTCAATTTATTTATTCAATTTTGGTTCTTTTCCACTAAGATTTGAATGTTATTCCCCATGGTGAGAAATGGGATCGAAAATATACTTTGACCTATTACACTATATATTTGAGGAGGCGGTTTTGCTAGCACTATAGCTTGGTTTCAAGCATGGATATTTTTTTTTAATATACACAATGTTGTCGGATATTCGATGAATGGAATGCTAGTACTAACCTTCAGAGGTATGGAAACCTCGTTGGAAGTTTTGTAAAACCATCAGATATTATCCAAAAGTGGTCATTGGATATCTGACGGTCTGACTGGCATTACCATCTATTGGAGGTATGGCACCTCTATTAGAGGTATTGTGCTACAATTGAATATACTTTGAAAGGGTACGTAGGATATCTGACATTGGGACTGACAGTACTGACCATCAGAGGTATGGCACCATCTTCGAAGGTATTGTTGAACCATTGGACATGCAACGAGAATAGTCATTTGATATGAGACCATGTGTCCAACAGTAATAGGTGTAGGGATGTAGGATATTCAAATTATATTTATGTTGGACTTCCAACACATAGCTATCAGAAATAATGTATATTTTTGATGAGTTTTTGGCCCTTAGGGTTTTCATTATATCCGATGACTGGTTTTCAGATATTCGACAACCATACGTTCATCAAATAGCCGACATGACTACACTGATGAAACTAATAATCATTTTTCATCGAAGGGCAGATAAAATGGCATCGAAAAACCGATGTAAGATCGTCAGATTTCAATGCACAATAAGTAGTGCTACAAACCACACAATAACCAATTAGAAGGATAAATGTTGTAATACAGAGTTGCAGTAGTCAGAGTTGTAACAATGAGAGTTGTAGTAGCTAGAGTTGTGGAAATGAGATTCACATTAGCCATAGTTGCAGCAATAGGAGTTGCAACATCAATATTTTCAACATCAATATTTGCAACAATATGAGTTGCAACAACCAAAGTTGCAACAATGGGAGTCAAAACAGCGAAAGTTGCAACAACAGAAGTTGTAGCAACATGAGTTTTAGTAACAAGAGTTGCAGCAATAAGATTCACAACAACACAAGTTGCAGTAACCAAAATCACAGTAAGGTAAGTATTAAATTTATAACAAATTTAAATAGATGAATTGATAGAAATAAATGAAAATATAGAAAAATGCTATAGTTATTCACTAACCAATCAGAAAACGATACCCTGCAATGTTAGCATTGAGCTACAACAATCAACAAGATATTAATAAAGGAATTGTTGGAAATAAATATGAAAAGGATGCTACAACTATTCACTCATCAATCATATAACAATAACCTACAATGTTAGCACTAATTTACAAAAATCCGGAGCTACAGTAATGGAAAGCACTAGAGTTACAACGAGATGTTAATAAAGGAATTGTTGGAAATAAATGAAAAGATATAAATGATGTTATGACTACTTCTACAAAGTATAGAAGATAGAAATAGTACCGAGCTAAGGAGGGGGGCCTACAATATTAGAAAAGGTATTGGTATAATAATACAATAGGACACTTAAATACTCAACACACAATTAATTGGACTGGAACGAAATGAAACTTGCATTAAAAGAAAATGTGCAAAGCAATACAATGTTGTATACAAACTTTCTTCTACTTTTCTCCATCATCCCTAGATCAAAGAGAGAAAGTATATTTATACACAATGTTTTCTTCCTAAATTAGCTACAAGAATCGATGGATAGCTATAAAAGGTTTGGAATACTGAGAAGGGGGGGTGAATTAGTATGAGCACTTTATACAACTTTTAATCACAATATATATTCTTTGAATTTATTAACAATGTTCAACAGTTTATCATCAATGTATCATCTATGATTGCATTCAATATATCATCATCATATAATCAAAAGAAACATCACATCAACAATGTCACATCAAATACATAGTACACCAATATTTACGTGGAAATCCATATGGGAGAAAACCACATAATGCTTTCTTATATATATCAAGAATTCATTCATAGGAAGCACCAACTTCCAAATACTCCAATTGCAACTGGAAGAACACTACAACCCCCTATTTACAGGCTCCAACCTAAAGGAAGCTACAACTCCCTGAATTATCTGGCTCCAACTAGAAGGAGGATACAACCTCCTGGGTTCTTCGGCTCCAACCACCTAGTTTTCATGCTCCAACCTCAAAGAAGCTCCAAATTCCTAATTCTCTAGAACCATAGTCCTCAACAACCAAGTAACAAAATCCCTTCACAACATTTCACAAGTCCTTTTACATATACGCAACTTTCACTTCTACTGCCCGCAGATATCCGCACTTTCCTCCACTACAACCCACATATATCAGTGCCTTTCTGATCTTCAACTAATGAATAACTTAGAAACTAGGGTTACTCATGTTTGTTTCAAATCCAAGACTTTCACCTTCGACCTTCCTTCGCAACCTGAAAAAAAAATGTCATCACAAACTAGCCAAAATATCACAATACTAGACCATAACAATCACAAGATAGATATTCAATTATAAGTTTGTTAGTACAAATGAGAGATTCTTTGAGGTGTATTTATAATTTTGCTAGGTAACCTCTTTCCTTATTTTATGGGTTTCTTGTTAGAACCACTTTACCCTTTCACCAAGACTTGTAACCAACTAGGGGCTTCTTGACCACTCTTTGGGGCTTCCAACTTTACAAGGCCATATCTCCCTAACCATGAGGAACCACATGGTGTTCCACATATCACCAGAAACAACATGACATTTACTATCCATATATGATAGTCTTACGTGAAATTTCACTGTCCTTCATGTCCATATTCCTTAATAAACTTCGGGTCCCATAACCACACCTTTGAGGCTACATGTAGACTACATCAAATGTAGCCAAATAACTGACAATAAATATCAATCATACAAATGTCAATCAACTCTCCAACATCTCTGGACCTCTCCAAGGGTTGACATCAATCTCTGATATCACTCTCCAAGGGTTGACATCAATGAAAACCAACTGTCCAACAATATCCCCCTTTGGAATTGATTGGAACACCAACATTGATGGAAAAAATTAGACATGGAAACATGAATTCTCATGCTCCCCTTGTGATCATCCTTCCTCATTAAATGTTTCTATCTATCCCCCTTTGAAATCAATGGAAATGGGTATCTCTCCTTGGGGATGATCCCCTTGTCATCATGCCTTTCTTCTTTCTATTCATCTTTGACCAAAGGTTAACTCCCTCTGTCGATATGTCTCTTCCTGGTAATGTACCTTCTCTAACCAATCATGGGAAACATAATATCTCCCCCTGTGGGTATGTCTCCATGTTTGTATGCTACTAATCTTCCTTTCTGGATCTCTCTCTTTGATGATTTTTCTTCCCTTGACTTTTTTATAATATTTATATCAATGTAGGGCTACATGTATATGTTTCCTTTCCTCTCTTATAGTGCTATTTAGTGTCCATTGTTGATTCCTCTTGAATTTCACTGACATATATATAAATAATTCAAAATTTGATTTCTTCATTTACTTGCCATGTTCACTCGATGACCATATTGTTCAACAATGTCCTTCTGATGATATGGCTTATACTGAAGGTTAATCTTTCATTTTTCTATTGTGCCTTTCAATTCTTTCTTTTTTGTGACCAACTAATTCCAACCGATTCCATTGATTTCAATAGTAAATATGTTGCTATGCATATAACCTGTGTTTCCTGTACCTGCTAAGAATCTCACGACTCCATATCTGTCCATATGTCACAAATTTTTCATAACCCTGCTAATCAACTTTCCACAATGTTGACCCATATATTACTTTACTATAATGAAGACTTCTCTAAATATGATACAACTAAACATTACATGTCAAATATGTGCATTGGTCTTCTCTATCACAAACCAAACTCAACATGTCTGGGACAACCTGTACTGAGGATATATCTGTCTGAATAAAATATTAAACTTATTCTTGTGTCATTTTCGACTAATACCTGTGTGGGAATACTACTTCTAAACTGATCAATTTGTCATTATGTACTTTTTCTATATGGCTGCTCTAATTCTGTCTCTACAAATACTTCAACCTGCTTGAATGATATCTCTCTGATCTGTAATCTACAAGCCATACTTATTATTGGGAGTCTACAAGCCATATAGCTCATAACAATACCCTCTTTGATGCGAATTAATATTCCTTTTCATTTGTAGACTCATCATCTCTTTGAACTTTAACTTCTTCCTTTCTTCCTATCGATTGATCTTGCACTACAACTCCTGAAAGTACAATCTCTTGAACATGTTACTTATTCATTTATTCTTCTAGTTTTTCATTTCTTCTCCAAACCTTCCTGTATATGACAATTTCCTTTTCCACTATAGATTTGTCTTCATCTCATACTATTGTTGATCCTGCAATATCTAGGACCTGGTCTTTATCCACCTGTTTTTCTTGTTTTCTTTTCCAAACCTTATTATATCTAATATCAGTTTTCTATTTCATGGAAATATCGAACATCCTTCTACAATCATGAGCTATGTGTCCATAGTTGTGTCATTTGTAACATTCAAGGTTATGTGGGGCCACATAAGAATTTATTGTTTGATCATTTCTTCCATAAGCCCTGCAATCTGCAACCTTGTGTCAAAAGTTAGTACAGTAAAAACAATGAACATAAAATAAATTTACATACATGTGAGTGAATGATATTGTTTGTTGTGTAGTCCTTCTGAATTCCTTCCTTGGTTGATCATGATCTTCTCATTTGTTGATCATTTCATTATGGTTGAAACTTTTTTGTTGCATGAAAGTAGAAAGTCTTGTTGGATATGTATCTCTATTATACTCATTCTTATTTGATTCTTGTTGACCATGATTCCTTCCTTTAAGTACTTCTGCATAACTCTTACTCTTTTCTTCATTCTTCTTTTATGGCAAACTGGAATAATTCTCTTCATTCTCTACTGCTGATGTGGATGTTTTTGTCTCTTCAATGTTCTTGTTGAGCTTGACAATTTTACTTCTCAATGTGACAACTTATTTTTCAAGATTCTCAACCTCTTCTTCTTTCTTCATCATCTGAATCTCCGTGACTTATTTTTTTTGCTTTGCTTCTTCAAGTTGGATCTCAAAGGATATGATTTCTTTTTCAAGTCTTCTTTCTTCTTGACCAAGTTTTCATTCAAGTTGATTTAAGTTTTTAGTTCTTTCCTTAAGATGGTCTGTCAAAATCTTCTCTCTCTTTTCTTCTTCCTTTCTTTTGATTTCCAAACACTACTTCTATTTCATTACTTCCTTTCTTAGTGATTATATTTCATCTTCTGAACATTGCTTCTCTTCCATCTAACTTTTGGATGTTTATTCAATTTTCTTAGCTTCTTCTAGTTGGGCTTTTAGTTTCACAATGACCTATTGGGCTTCTTCAGAAATTTCTTGAGAATTATTCTTGACTAATTTTTCCTCAAGTGACTGGTTCTTCTTCCTTTATTTTTTTAGTACATCTAGATAACTGATTAATTTTTATTCAATATCCTTTTATTTTTCATTCTTCAAATAATGGAATTCAATTTCAAGATGTTTACGCTCTTCAAAAGTAAATAAAAAGAACTCACTTTTGTTGATTTCGCACTCTTCATTTTCAAAATCTATCTGACATGATGAGAATATTTCTTCGTGTTCTCTACCTACATATTATTTAGCATTATCTGGCTCTATGATGGGGCATTCCTCAAAGTAGATATTATGTAGCTTATACCAAAGTTCTTTAGTTGATGAACACTATCCCACTTTGTCCTTTACTAAATCAGGTAATCCTTCTAAGATAAAATCCATTTCTATTTTGTTGTTCCTTTTCAATTCCTTCTTGGTTGTAGTCTTTGGTTTCTTTGTAGCATTGTATCCTGTAACAACTGAGTGCCAAACATCGTATCCTTTTGCCCGTAAAAATACCTTCATCCAACAATCTCCACAATTCATACTTCAGACCCTTTTGACCTTTGAAATTGGTGTTGAATCAATATGAGCACTTTATACCACTTTTAACCACAATATATATTCTTTCACTTTATCAGCAATGTTCAATAGTTTATCATCAATGTATCATCTATGATTGCATTCAATATATAATCATCATATAATCATAAGAAACATCACATCAAATACACCATACACCAATATTTACATGGAAACCCATATGGGAGAAAACCACAAAATTCTTTCTTGTATATATCAAGAATTCATTCATAGGAAGAACCAACTTCCAAATTCTCCAGCTGCAACTGGAAGGAGGCTACAACCCCCCATTTACAGGATTCAAACTGAAGGAAGCTACAACTCCCTGAATTCTCTAGTTCCAACTAGAAGGAGGTTACAACCCCCTGGGTTCTCTAGCTCCAATTGGAAGGTAGATACAACCACCTAGTTCTCAGGATCCAACCTGAAGGAACCTCCAACTTCCTGATTCTTCGACACCAACTAGAAGGAGGATAAAAACCTCGTTCGTTGCCACATTCTACCACCCTAAAGTATAAGTGTAGACCAACTATCACTACCACAATAATTGCCACTGTCACTGTCACATCAACTTGTAACCTATCAAGCTAATCCAACCTGTCACTAACAAACTTGTCCAACCTATCACTTTCATCGATACTCAACCAGATCCTCTCACATGGATCATATACCAAGGACACCTCTCAACTAGATTTCCAACATCACCAACGCATGCCTCTACCAATCATGTACCAAAATCACCAACATACCATCAACCATGTACCAAACTATCAATCTGTACCATACCAAGAATCAACCGTATACCACAACTTGTATCATAACCTGTGCATCAACCATGCACCTTCACCAAGTCATGCATCAATTATGCACCAACACCTATTGTTGTTGGGAAAAACACCCTATGGACTAGAAAATAGAGTTCAGACTTTGCATGCAGATTTGACTGAATAGAAATTACTTTCTACCTACATCCCTAGATTTAAATCCCCTTTTCTCAATAAATTCATGGAAAGATACACCTACCTTGTTACTAGTGTTTTATGTCGATCCTCCATTGTGCTTGATTACTTGTTCGCAATGCTCCTTCCAAAGATGACCTGCACTCAAGACAAACAACAACTATGCATGCATGTTACTTCTATACTAACGGGTTAGAAATCAAACATAAACTAATCAAACCATAGAAATTTCATGAATTGGGACGGGAAAAGAATTCTCTTTATTACTTAAAATGAGTCAACTTACAAAAGTTGAGACTGGCCACCACTCCCTGAACCTGATCCTGGGCTCCTCTTCTTCTATCATTCAACTGCTTTGCTTTAAATCTCCTTTGGCATTAGGAAAGGATAAAG
>JASDQU010882131.1:0-10626 GCA_032191745.1 Picea mariana | reverse complement strand
CATCAAATTTGGTCACATCCACCCGCGGAAGGCATAGGTCACGTTGAAAGTGATGGGGCTGAAAGGTATGGGAATGGGAGGAATGTTCGCCTTTGGTCTTTGGAGGTGCTTCAGAGAAAGGGTCATATGTAGGGATCTTCAGTTTGGTGTAGAGTGATGCAAAGACAGATTCAAGCTGGGTGGTCAGTTCTTGTTTGACTTCCTCCATTGAGGACTGCATGGTTGTATTTATGGTTGTATTGATGGATGAATCGATGGAGGCAACAATAGCACTGATTTGTTTCACTTCTTTTTGGGTCTCGAGGAAAATAGATTGTAAGGTGTTGAAGTGATTTTCTAGATCTTGGCTACGGGTATGGGCCATGAGGATGGGTGAACTAAAAAGGGGCGGGCGGGGTCAAAAATTTTGCCAAAAAATGATATGGATGAATGTGATAAGGGTGAAGAGATGAATCCAATGGAATAGGTCTCAAATAATGGAGAAAAAATTTCCAGACTTTTTTTAATTTTTTATTTACAGCTGCAGAGTTATACTCCAGTCTGAAGAATACTGGAGTGATGAAATCCCCAAATGCTTAACTAGAAAGAAATGTGTATTTACTTGGCAACCCGAACACAGTTGCACGACAATAGATCTTGTCTATTTTAATTTGTTTATGTTTCTGTCCCCCAAGGGTTAGGTATTCAAGGGTTCTACAAACAAGGGTTTTCCCTGTGCTATAGCTCTCTGATATACGTGCGGGGTCCAACAGTAGTACTCGGCCCAATATCTCAGGGCACTAACTAAGGAGGATAGACCGTACCCTTAGCCATACTACCCGACTACCTAGGTACTAGATAGTATCTTCCCAAGTGTTGTTCTCGGTGACACTATAGTAGTCCGACGGTCGATAGGTTTATCTAAAGAGGGCTTAAGGAAATCTAGGTCAATCCGTACACATGTGATGTCTGATGCGCTACCACTCGAAGGGGTACCAACAGGGGTTACAAGGGTGGCCAACAGATGTGCGCTTAAGAACCACTTGTATTTCCTGCATGTATGAATCCTTCAACCGTGGGTTTATGCACGTGACGACAGATCTTTGTGGCTTAAAGACGCCGAAATACGTCTCTACCCGGAAAAAAATTCCCACAATTTCTGCCAAGGAAAGTGCTCTGATACCACTTGCAAGATACCAAATATAATAAATATGCAGAACAGAAATATAATGCTAGAAATGGCAGAATAACAGTAGTATAACCAGCATAATCTCCACAATAACACAAAAATGATATAAGGACAACAACAGAAATAGCACTTTGATTCAGAAAGCAATGTTCACGGGCCTCTTCGAGGGTCAACCTCCAGTCGAGTAGTGCTCTGTTACAATAATATCCAAGCTAGGGTTTTCATACCCTCGACCCTTATTTATACTAAATATGTCTATCAAGAGAAGCATCTAGAGGAATATCCTTCTAGAAGCGGAAGCTTCTATTAGGTCTTCTTACATCCTCCTTATTCTATTTTATTGAAAGGCCTTATTAATATTGACCTTTATTACATCCGAATATATTGATCTACCTATGTGTGGGTTAAGACCCTAACAAATTCTTATTTAAATTTAATTAATAATAAACAATGGGCATATCCTTACCAATGATTATAGTCGCCTTTATTATATATTATATTGTAGGAGGTCGTGTTACTTGGATAAACATTTTTATTTTGAACTTTCTTTTCTAAGAAAAAAATTGTCATTTCTATTCATTATCTAAAAGAAATTACATTCTTTATGTGTTCATGCACTTTACAAAAAAAGTGGGTTTGGAGAGGCCCCTCGAAAAACACTAATCTATAACTAACTTCCTATACATCTCACATCTCACAAACTTTACAAGGAAAGCTTCCTATATATCTCACAAACTTTACAAGGGAAGCTTCCTATACATCTCACAAACTTTTTTGAGTTGAGAATCCTAAGTATGGCATATAATAATTTTCATTGTAGTATTACTCAATGGATAAGAAACCTCACCAACTTGCAAGCGTTGGATTTATCCAACAATAAATTCAATGGGAGAATACCATCTAATCTTGAGCATCTCAAAGGATTTAAAGTCAATAAATCTTCCATTGATACATATGATCATACACTTTATTATGAACTAACGATTTCCATGAAAGGACATGTGTATAATTTGACATATGTGTTGTTGACAAATACAATACTTGATTTGTCAAGCAATAATCTTATTGGAGAAATCCATGCAAACATGGGTACTCTAAGTGGCTTGCAATTGTTGAATTTATCTAGAAATAATTTGAATGGACAAATTCCTGTGTCTCTTGGTAACATATGTACTTTGAAGCAGTTGGAAATGGCCCAAAATAATTTGAGTGGATGTATTCATCAAGAGATTTCACAATTATCATTGTTGGAGTCTTTTAGTGTTTCATCTAACAATCTGTGTGGGACAAGCCCAACAAGCAAACAATTCAACACATTCAATGAAGCTTCATTTCAAAGGAATAAATGCTTTTGTGGGTATCATTTGCAACCATGCAAACATCAAAAGTAAAGTTCATTGAGGGATGATAATAGTAAGAGTAATGTTAAAGAAGGATGGTTGAGGCATGTGGATGAAAATATGTCATTGATAGCATTGGGGATGGGAATGGGTATTGGATTTGGGGGAGTTGTTGTTATGTTCATTACATGGGAGAAAGATAAAAGTTGGATGGTGTCCCCTAATAGACACCCATTTTATGGAGTGTACCTATTTCCTAAATAGAAGGCACCCAAACTTCTACCCATTACCCCTTAAAATAAATTTGTTATGAATTATTGTATTTTTATCCAAAATACAAAGTTTTGCTATAATTCATGAGAATGTTGTATCTAGAATAAAGTTGAATATATATACATTTACTTTTGTTGTAAATTATTATATGTTTTTAACACAACTTAACAAACATAAAAGTGGATATATACACAATTTAAAAAGTAATATCATGATAATATTATGATTTGAGATGTCTTTTAACACACACACACACACACAYACACACACACACACACACACATATATATACAACCTTTTAATATCCTTATAAAATCATACAAGKTTTTTTATCACATTTTTATGTTTGTTTAAATAATAAATAAAGTTTTTRTCACTTTTATATAAAAGATTTCACTTTTCCCATGTTTTTAAATATCATTAATTTAAATTTGTTTTAAAAAGAAATTTAAAAATTCATTCAAATAAATATAATTTTGAGAAAAATGTATATTTGGATGCTTTTACACATTATGATAACAAGTACATCCACAATTTTATAAAGTAAATAAAATAGCATAAATTGTTTACTTAATCATGGAAAAGTGCATAAACATAAGGTTTTTGTAGTTGATAAATCATAAATGTTTTATTTGGCATTGAGAGTTTCGATATTCCAATTTCCCATTATGATAAGCAAACAAATATTAATTTTCTTACAAACAAGTTTCAGGTAGCTCATTGAAGGGTTGATTTTTTCATTTTAGACAAGTTTCACGTAGCTCATTCAGCAGTTGATTTTTTCATTTGAGATAGCTCAATTGATTGCTTTTGTAATTAAGATACCATGTTCACAACCATGAACAAAGCATGTTAAGGTGATCCCAAATAGTGACATTGATGGAATAATTTAAAATAAAAACCACCATACCAAGTATTAATGCATAGATTTCTTGAGTGTTATTAATGCATAGGTTTTTTAACATTTGAATTAATGCATAGATGACCTCCAAAGTGGATGGTTCCTCTTAATAAAAAATTACCTTACTCAAACTTACTTTAATAATTTGGGAATTATTTTACCAAAATAAACTTATCTTTATATTCCATTTACCTTTTCTTCTAAATTTAAATTTGTATTAGTTATCATTATGAACCCATCAAAAAAACATTGGTAGAATTTGCTCTTTTAATGGTGCATAATAATTTGTTGTGCAACTAAAACGTTAATTAAATTTAATATTTGTTATGTAATTAATTTTTTATTTAAATTTAATTATTAATAAACAATGGACATATCCTTACCAATGATTATATTCGTCTTTATTATATATTATATTGTAGGAGGTCGTGTTGCTTGGATCAACATTTTTATTTTGAACTTTCTTTTCGAAGAAAACAATTGTCATTTCTATTCATTATCTAAAAGAAATTGCATTCTTTAAGTGTTCATGCACTTTACAAAAAGACTGGGTTTGGAGAGGCCCCTCGAAAAACACTAATCTATAACTAACTTTAAAAAATCAACTAAAGGTCTTAGCATACCTCAAAACAATATTGTCATTCAAATATCATATGTATATTGTCTATGCAAGGCATTTAAACCTTGCCTAAAATCTATTGGAAATAGACCCTTAATGATTTCTAATACTTTAGGAACATAGAACCGGTAATGTAAAAGCTATAACAATATTACGTAAAGACAAAGAGAGACATTAAAATTCTCCTTATACAACATATCAAATTCAAGTTTCAGAGATAGTGTGAATTCAATCCTTTACTTCCTCCATAATCACCATCCCTTTGGCTGCCTATTGTCCTTTATTTGAGAGCACATATACTTCTACATTTTTCTCTCTATAAACATGTGTGAATGAGATGAATTCAAATATAGAAACCACCTCCTTCAGTTGAACTCCTACGGGCCTTCGAGATATGTTTAAGATCTAACAATGCCCTTCATCCACCAAAAAACCAAACTAGAGTCTCCTTAAACTTGTATTCGTTTGATGTTCATTTCCATACCTTTTTTAAGAAGTATTTTCGAGGCCAAGAATATGCGTTGTTATTTAATCCTCGGGCTCCCTAAACCTACTTTAAATTTTACATAATGAATGTATGGGAAAAAAATGTAACACCCCCTCTTAGGATATTTAGAAACTTAGGAGTTAGTTAAGATCTACTTGGTCTAATGTGTCATTAGGTAAACATGTGTTTCTTTAGTATGCATTAGTATGCATTTGTAGTTAGGAAATCCGACGGTCACGATATGTTCATGACATAGAGTGATCTGACAGTTCATACTSTCCTCGATCTTAATGACCATTGATTCGTGGCTTAACACCCTATTGGTACATGATCTCTATTTTAAAGAGCATGGAGTGTCATTTGTCGATGATCGATTATGAGAAACTCTCTTGTAAAATCTCTCTGTAATTTTTTTCTTTTGCATTAATAAACTGCTCCAAGTGGCCGCGTTGGTTGGGGCCGTGAATGTTTCCCTGTAGGGGTTTTACCACGTGAAAACATCGGTGTGTTAATATTTGATCTGGTTATGTGAGTGGTTACTAAAGGTGTTCGTCCTCTGTTGGAATACCTGTGTTGTCRAACATRGTATTAGAGCCTGTTTGAAGACCCACTCTTGTTGTAGATCGAGATCGTGAAGCCGAGTTGCCTCATCTCCATTTTATATCATTTTCATACATTTATGGGGTGCAAGGATTGTTCCATTATGTTYGGAGCACTCGTTTCAATATAGAACACTTTTTTTTTCACTCGAAAATGTTTCTGTTTACCCAAGATACAATCACATCCAGAGGTATAAAGCTTGAATTCACATTTTTTTAATTTTTGCAAAGTATTGTTTTGGTTTTATATAATTTGTTTCTAGGTTGCTACTCTTTTAGATATTCATATGCTCTTTTCCCCACTCCTTATGCGATCTCGACAAGTGAGAAATAGATAGGAAAAGGTGCATCTTCTGGGTAAACTAACCGAGATCTAACCCTTGTTGTCATCGAGAAGTGGAATTTTTTTCTTGTGTGAAAAGAGCTTTTTTTTAGAATGCTCTCCAAGGCCGTCTTCAACAACAACAACAACAACAACAACAACAACAACAATCCTCTTGTGAAACAAAACAATATGTTTTTCTAGACCATTTGGTTAAAAGTTTCCTTATTAAGTAAGAGGTCTTGAGTTCAAGTCTCTCTTTTGTTACTTTTTTTTTGAAAAAGTTCATGCTAAAATTGTAAAGTGTATTTCACTTCAAGTATGAAAGTGAATCACTATAAGTAGCTTTAATATTTTATTTTAGAGTTATTTATTTTGCATGAAGTAACTTCATTGTAAAAGTGATCCCCACTTCTCTTTATAAAAGTGGGTCACTTCATAAAGAAACTTACACCACCACATGGTCCTTTAGTTACCATTTATGCCTTTTTTAAAAATGGCATAACTCTCACATCCGAAGTCCATTTTTAGTGCTGTTTTTTTTTAAAACCACATAACTTTTCGAGATCTTTCCATTCAGATCATCAGTTTTAGTTTTTAAATCCATATTATCTGCATATTTAATATGGCTTCTACAAGTAATATCTTATTTACCAACACCAACTACTTCCAATGGAAATCCCATTTGGAGGATTTATTAAGAAGTAAAGGCTTGTACTAGATTACCTTGGGAAAGGAAACAACACCCACTGATGCTGATAAGACAGACAAATGGGATAATAGGATTGATGAAGCACGCGGATTAATCATAATGTCCATCTCTCCTGATTTAAGGTTCCACCTGCAATCAATTGATAAACCAAAAGAATCTTGGGAAAATATTGAATCTATGTTTGGTAAACACAACATTATTCGAGCACAACAATAAGAAAATCAAGTACTAACTTTAAGTCCAAGTGATTTTTCTTGCATTGAAGACTATTTATCTAAGTTTAAAACACTCAGAACTCTATGTGAAGAATGTAAGATAAAGATAGAAGAAGATCATTGCATCTATCTTATTCTTTCTAAGCTAGGTAGTGCCTTTTGTGTTTGTATCTACCTTTTATGCCATGCAAGAGGCTCTAGGTGCAGCTTATAAAAAACCTAGTCTTGAAAGCTTTTGTGATGCTTTGATTAGAGAGCAAGATAAGCTAGTACAACTTGGAGTGATTAGCACTGTAGGTACCTCCAACAAAGCCTTAGTTGTTCATCAGAAAGATAAACCTAAGAATCCCAAGAAGCAACATCCTCACCACAACAACATGCAATATAAAGGTCCCAAACCCACTCATACAACGTCCGCTCCTAATGGAGACAAAGGAGAAAAATATAAAATAAAGAAGACTGACAAACATTGCAACTTTTGTGATAAAGATGGTCATGATGAGTCCATATGTTTCAAGAAGATGGAAACTTTAGAAGCAACGATGAAGAAGCACATCATCAGTATTGATTCTACTTCTTCTTCTTCCCATGGACATGCACTTTCAGCTTCTGGTTTCTCCTTCAATACAAATTCTACTTCTACTTATGATGAGTGGCTTATTGATTATGTAGCATCTTATCATATGGCTAAGGATAGAGACATATTTTCTACTCTAAATGAATGTAACACCAAGAAAATATTTGTTGGTGATGATAAATCTCTTAGTGTTGAAGGATCTGGAACAGTTCAAGTAGAAAATGGTCATTTCAATGATGTATTATGTGTTCCAAGTCTTTCTTGTAACCTTCTACCAGTATATCAAATCACTCATTCAGGTGAAGGTAAAACCGTAGAGTTTTCACCTCACCAAGTTGTAATCAAGGATCTAAAAGATCCTAAGCATGTTTTTGCAACTGGAATTGCTGATGATATTACCATGTTGTACAAGTTTGAAAACTTTGGGTCATCATCTTTTTCATCAGTTTTTGTTGCTCATAGAGATGACTTGAGCAAACTTTGGCATGAGCGGTTTGGTCATCTAAACTATCGTTCATTGCAACAACTATGTAATCAACAGATGGTGACTGGTCTTCCTCTTGTTTCATGCAGAGATGGTGTTTGTGCTAGTTGTGTTCTCGNAAACTATCGTTCATTGCAACAACTATGTAATCAACAGATGGTGACTAGTCTTCCTCTTGTTTCATGCAGAGATGGTGTTTGTGCTAGTTGTGTTCTCGACAAACATCATCGGGACAATTTTGACAAACTTGCCTCTTGGCACGCCTTGGGTCCTTTGCAGCTTGTTCACAGTGATTTGTGTGGTCCACTTTATTCTCCTTCTTTTTCTGGGTGCAAGTATTTCTTAACTTTCATTGATGACCTTTCCAGACGTACTTGGTTTTACTTCTTAAAACTTAAGAGCGAATTTTTTGGCCTACAAGGCCCTTGTAGAAAGGAAATCTGGACATCAAATTCAAAGGTTAAGAACAAATAATGGAGGTGAATATGTGAACAATAATTTTACAATTTACTGCACTACACAAGGAATCCAAATGCAACACATTTTTCCATATACACCACAACAAAATGGTGTTGTTGAGAGAAAGAACCACACATTAAAAGAAATGGCTAATTGTATGATCCAATCTAAGGGATTAAGTCTAAAGTATGGGGTGAAGGCCATCAACTGTGAAAATTACATAGTAAATAACACTCCAACAAAGGATCTTAAAAATATAACACCAGAAGAAGCTTGGACTAAAATTAAACTAGATGTAAGTCACTTCCGTGTAATTGGAAGTATAGCATGGGATTATATTCTTGATGAGAAAAGGAAATCATTGCAGCCTAAAAGTGAGAAGTGTATATTTGTTGGTTATTCTGAAGATGTCAAACGTTACAGACTTCTTCAACCACATTATAATGAAATTATTCTTAGAAGAGATGTTAAATTTGATAAAAATATCTTGGCCTGTGAGCCTAATTCGACATTTGTGCCTTCTTTGGTCTGCAAGCCTAATTCGATGGTTGTGACTTCTTCGAAATGTGAGCCATATTCGACGTTTGTGCCTTCTTCTCTTTTGGTTTCTTCTTCGGATGATGACAGTGAGGATGTAAATACACCTCTGCATGCTCGCCTTCCTCTAGGTCGAACCAACACTAGCTCCACGTCTTCTTAGATGGGTTCGTTCAACACGAGAAGAAGTTGGTGATCTTGTCGGTGATCCTTCAGATCAATGTCAAACACATTCACAGTTCCAATGAGCCTCTTCTCTTTTGGCTCAAGTTTCAGAAAATCAGGATCCAGAGACATTTTCAAAAGCTTCAGGTCATCCAGATTGGGATACAACATTGAATGAAGATTATCGTTATTTAATGGAAAATGATACTTGGGATATTATACCACTTCCAAAAGGAATAAGACTTGTCATATGTAAATGGGTCTACAAAACTAAGTATGCATCAGATGGAAGTGTTGAAAGACACAAGCATCGATTAGTTTCCAAAGGATTTTCCCAAGTTGAAGGAATTTACTATAATGAAACATTTTCTCCTGTAGCCAAAATGAATTCCATCCACCTTGTTCTTGCCCTTGCATCCTCACATAGATGGGAGGTCCATCAGATGGATGTTAAATCTTCCTTCTTGCACGAATATTTGCAAGAATAAATCTACATGGAAAAAGCTCCTGGATATGTTCATAATGACTCTGGCCTTGTTTGTCACCTTAAGAGATCTCTTTATGGTCTCAAGTAAGCTCCTTGAGCTTGGTATGCCAAAATGGATAGCTTTCTTATTGCCACTAGATTCTATAGATGCCATTTTGATCCTAATGTCTATACCAGGAAATATAACAACTCATTCATTCAACATAATAATAACTGATTCAGACAACAAATATATGCAAGAATTCATCACATAACACAAATATTACCATGGTTCACCCCCTTCCTAGGCTACGTCCACAAATATTTGGCTCTCATCTCTTTTATTATATTATTTCTGCATCTACAGTGTCGCGCGCTTACAACTCTTCTTAGTCGGGTAAGATTTATATGAGGCGGACTAGATCGCACCAGGATCCTCAACCTATGACCTAACCCTCAATATCTACCCTCCCTCTTCATATATAGCTCAACAACTTATGAAAAATAGGTCGTACAACAAAACCATTACATATCGCATCAACTCATGTGTAACTATAATAGCCACAACAATCATAACCCCCTATGATACCTAAGTATCGCTATTTATACATTTCTGGCTCTTCAACCATTACAATACATTACTAAAACCCTAACCCTACCGTCGTTAGGTATTACCTCTCATACGCTTATGTTGTTCTTCCTTCCAGTTGTCGCTTTCCTCGTGCACACTTTCTTCCCCAAAAACGACTTGCTTTTCCACCTTGGCCTTTGGTTTGCCTCCAACAGCCCCCCAACACTGACATGTGGCTCATCTCGAGCCACCTAACCTTTGTTTTCTTCTTAGATCTCCTTGGTGATCGCCTGGAACTTTTATTTAAGCTATGCTACTTGTGTCTGCGCCTGCACAGTCTTCTCCTTGAGTGTGTCCACTATCTGGACTACAATTTTGTCATTGATCAGTTCCATGCACTCTTCCTGGGTTTGTGCTATATGTGCCTTGGCTTCCTCTGCTTGTGCTAGGAATTTTTCTACCCACTCTTGCAATGGTTCCATTTGAGCTTGCTTCTCCTGTTTCTATGTTTGTGCAGTGGTAAGCTCTGCTTGCAATTTCTTCATGTCATGCACCACTTTGGCGTGTTCCGTAATTGGCATCATCTTCTGCCTCTTTTTGAGTTCTTGGATCATTGCATTGATCCTTTATTCTTCCTTATCCCACTTTTGGACCTATTGATCCTCCTCTAACTTCATCCACAACTGCACCGCTTTGTCAAACAAGTCAGCTATTGTGTTGACCTGTTGCTC